>JAAALK010000085.1:7652003-7900848 GCA_019279435.1 Zizania palustris
ACAAAGAGTAATCTTCAGTCCGGGCTAATAAACCTTCTCCGAAGGTAACTTCCAGGCCTATCTGGCCAAGTGCATCAAGCGGGGGTCCTGCGAAGCCTTGCAGAGGACGAGCCGCTGGAAGGAGATGCTTCCTGGAAATGCATAACTGATCGAAGGCTTGAACAAAAATGATATCTGCCGAGCTACCTCTGTCAATTAACACCCTTCGGACCTCAGTGCCCGCAATATCAGCAGTGATAACCAATGGATCTGCGTGCGGAAACTTAATACCAGCTGCATCCTCCGCAGAGAAAGATATCGGAACGTGAGACCACTCCGGCATTGCAGCTGCAGATGACGAAGTCCCAATATGACCTACTTCCCGAACGTACTCTCTTCGCTGTCTCTTGGACATGCTTCCGAGGGTACCTCCTCCGGAGATAGGGAGAACTACTCTTTTTCCTCTATCTTGCCCTTCCTCTTGCTTCAGAGGTGGCATAACATTGGCCACCGGAGGGTGTCTTGCAGCATCAAAATTTTCTATTCGCGCCACAACCTGGACCGGTTCTGGGCGCGTTGCAGCTGGAACTCGGTCAGTACTGCCTCGACCCGAAGTTCTCTCTAAGTACTCTCCCCTTAGAGTAAGTATAGCCTTGCAAGTGTCAGTTGCATGGCTTCGTTTTTCTCCGTGAATGCAGCAGAAAAGGGTCTGGCCCTTGCCAGCCGTTTTCCCTGGCGGCCTCCAGCCGCTGGACTTGTTCCCCGTAGACTGTGGAGCTCTTGGTGTAAACTTCTGGGGGGGTGCAATATTCATAACTTCAGAACGAGGGTGCTTTTGCCCTCTTCTCCGATCATGTTGCACTTCGAAGACTGGTTCCTGCGGCTGTGCCGAAGTTTTCACTTCTACTTTGACTTCTTGCAATATGGACGAAGTAGCAGCAGTCCTCCGAAGCCAACCCTCTTCTGATCTCGCATACTCCTCGAAGTATGACATTAACTGAGAGACTGAGGAGATGCTCTTCCGATGCAGTTTATCCAGAAGGCCTTGATGACTGACGCCTTCCCGAGCTGCATCAACCACTGAAGATGTGGACAGCCCCCGAATTTGCGACTTCGTATGAGCAAAGCGCTTAAAATACTGCCTCAATGTTTCTCCGGGGAGCTGTTTCACCTGGAAAAGGCTTCCTGTTGACATAGGAGGCACGAAGGTGCCCTGAAAGTTGCTTATAAACTTCCTCTTCAACTGCGACCATGAATTGATTGATCCTGGCTTCAAAGACCAGAACCATCTCAATGCCACTCCTTGAAGAGCTAAAGGGAAGCACTTCGCCATAGTGTCTCTAACTCCGCCGCTAGCCTCAATTGCTAGGGCATAAGACCGAACGAACTCTCCGGGATCTTCATCTCCGGCATACTTACAGAGCTTCGAAGTTTTAAACTTTGGATCAAAGCGAACCTTCTGCAGCTCAGGATGCAGCGGAGACTCATTGTCGAAGGAGGCGTTCTCCGGGGCTTCGGGATAATCAAGATCATCGTCTTCGGGCACTTCTGGGATGGTTGGGGTGGCTTGAGAGCGAAGCCTGCTCGCAGCTTCCTGTCGCCACCTTGTCACTTCAGCTTGAAGGTTGGCCATTTGAGTGGCCATATCTCCAAGATTATTTTCATTTCCTCCGGAAGGATCTTCCGGGTCTTGAGAACTGGTCGGATCAGTTCGAATTGGGATGGAGGGTGGAGAGGGGACTCCGGGCGGTCGGAGTATAGAAGGGGTTGGCGGAGAAGCTTCGTATGTTCGAGGGATGGAAGCCCCTTCCGGAGTTTGTGGAGGGAATGTCGAAGGACCTCCGACTTTAACTGTGTCGAAGGGTATTTCTCCGGAGATCCGAGAGGACCTCCGAGTGGGATTGCGGGGTGCGCTCCGCTTAGGAGGCATGATGTAAGAAGTTGGTAGAGAACGAAGTTTTTCGGACTAGGTTCCCCACGGACGGCACCAACTGTTGGCGTAAAAGATTACGCTAACAGGTTTCTGTAAAAGAGAAACTAACAAACGAAGTGTTTGCGAAGAGAACTGTTCTAAGCCTCCGAAAGGATAATAACTTAGAATAGTTCGGATGTGTGTATTGAATAACTTGTATTCGCCCTGTATTACAGGGTGAAATGGGGGGTATTTATAGGTCCAAACATTAAGGAAAAGACCTATTTACCCCTCTATTACAACTGACATAGTGGAAACTATTCGGTTCCCTTAATAGGGCTAAAATGGTAAAAGACTAATCTAATGAGAAAGAAGATAAGTCTTCCATCTTAGCTGGCAGAAAAGATCTTGAAAAGCCTTAGTTCGAAGATGTACTCCGAACCAAAGCCTATCTTCGTACTTCGAACTTGGTTCCAGGTATCTTCGAAGATGATCTTCTAGGAACCTTCGAACCTGCTGTCTGCCTTTATGCTGCTTCAGCAATAACCCCGAAGATGAGATATTTTCCCCCAACAGTATTTAAATAGCGAAAAAGAGTTTAGGCTCAATAAGCATGGCTTGGGTTTTCACAACAAGGACGGGGATCTAATAAATATAATTTAGGGCTTGTGATTAAACTAATGTAATATTTAATTCCTATGTGTTATAGCGGTAATTATGAAAAACTAGGCTCAGTTATGATCAACTTGGGGTTTGTGACTTGCCTTGATTAGTGAACAGTGAAGGTGGAACCTGTGGGTAAAACATCGGATCCTCGACGGCGTCATAGTTTTCCAGTACGAAAAATAAACATGACATTCAATAAACAATCCAAAAATCACAAATACAAGCATATATGTTTTTGTTGGTTTAAAAAAGGGAATAAAGCCTTTAATATTCTGAAAATATCTGCCCAAATATTTAAGATCAATTTTTATGGGGTTTCTGAATTTTATAAAATGAAATAAGCATTTACCCATGGTGAGCCAGGCTCACCCCAGACCTGCGCACTGTGCGCGTGGACCAGGCCAACCAGGGGCGAGGCGGGAGGGGTTAAGTGGCGATCGACGGTCGTGAGGCCTCAGTACCTCTTTGACCTGATGGATGCCCTAGATTAAACCCGAGGGGGTTATTATCTTAGTCGTCCATCTCAGATCGAGCGGCTGAGGTCTTGTCCGGCATGGCACGTGTTGCCGCGGGTAAAATACCCATCTTCTCCAGCTCCGGCAACACGACGGCGAGGGATTCTGGCTACGGCGATGGCTAAACGGCATGGCTAAGGCTTAAAACGGGACCAGGGGCAAGGGGAACTCGGGCGTACCAGCAGTGGCAGCGAAGGAGCAGTGATGTCGGTCGGCGACAAGGGATGGCGGTGAAAACCTTCGGGTCGATGGTGGCGACGGCGATCCGGTGGCTGTTCGGCCTAACGGAGGTGAGGTCGAGGATAGGTGGTTGACGGCGGTCCCGGAGGTGGTGTCGGCGAGGGAAGCGACGGCCTGAGGCGTTGGTGATCGGCGGCTAGAGTCAAAACCGAGAGTGGGCGGGTTTCTGCATCGTAGCACGTCGAGTGAGTGCGGCTGGGGCTAAAATGGGGAGGGTGGTAGTGCGGTGGACTCTGGGGTTTATAAAGGGGTCGCTGGCGGCGTGAAATGGCATGTGAGCCGAGGAAATTCGAGGGGTTTCCATACTTGCCCCGGCAAGCTTTCCATAAGCGCACGCACAACGAACCCGGACGCAATTGCGTCGGAAATATGAGGGAAGGAGATCCCCGAGGCATGGTAAGCACGATGGTGCGGCCAATTTGGCGGTAGGCGGCCGGCGGCGGTGGATTCACGCGGTTAGGGTTCGGCCGGTGAAAGGAAAGGGGAAACCTTCCATGGAGGGGGCCACATGTCAGTGGGCGTTGACGAGGGCGAACGCGCCGACAGGTGAGCCTGCGCGGTTAGAGGCGGAGTGAGGGGCGTGCGCGGCTGACCGGTGGGTCCGGTTGGGCACGGGCGGGAGAGAGAGGAGGGGGGCAGCACCAACAATGGGGTCCCACTTGTTGGTGGCTAGGGTGCTGGATTGGGCCGGGCTGGTTAAGATTCGAGGGTTGCGGCCCAATACTATTTAAGATGGAGGGAGAGGACTTCGCCTCGAGAGTGGCCCCAATCCACGACTACTACCTGCGGCTGCGCGATGCCCCGGTGATAGGCGAGCTGGGGCGATCGGATGGCTTGGACCTCGGAAGGGCCATCGAGACGGCCGCGGGCCAGGTACTTTCCTTGGACGCCCTTGACGCCCTCGTCGCGGCTCTTCTGACCACTTCTCCGCATGCAGGTGGTGGCGCTGGCGCAGGGGCAGATGTCCGCTCTGCTTCTCGAGCGCGAACATCACGAGGCGTATGCCGCAGGGCTCGCGTCCCGGGTGGCGGCCGCGGAGAGGTTGGCCCGCGAGCGCTCGCTGGAGGCTGAGGTCCTCCGATCCCAGGCGTCGAGGGTGGCGGCGCTGGAGGCCCGAGCAGCGGAGGCGGACTCGCTCAGGGTCCGCGTCGCGGAGCTGGAGGGGCTCCGGGCCCGGGCCGCCCGCGTCGACGAGCTGGAAGCGGAGGTCGGCGCCCTCCGAACCCGAGCCGCTGAGGCGGAGGTACTCCGGGCCCGGGCCTCGGAGGCGGACCGGCTCGAAGGGGAAGTTTCCCGACTCCAAGCTCGGGCCTCAGAGGCGGAAAGCAAGGTCGAAGCCCTTGGAGCCCGGGTGACTCATTTGGAGGAGGTCGAGGCGGGCCTCAACGCGCGGAACGGGAAGGCCGCCGAGGAGCTCGCCGAGGCCGGGAAGACGGCAGCCGAAGCCGCCTAATCCTTGCGGAAGATGTTGGCGCGCTACGGCACTGGCTGCGGCACGTTCGACGTCGCCCGGGAGCCCCTGGTCCGGCGGGTGAAGTTCGTTCGATCTGCCGTCCGGCAAATACACCTTGCCATGGCGCAGTACGGCGAGGTGTCTGCTCGGGTGGCAGCGTACGGAATTCTCCGGCACCTCGAGGCGTCCGGGCTTCCGCTTCCTTCGCCTTCGAGCCCGCACCCGGTCGCCTTCACGGGGGACCACCTTCGGACGCCAAGCCTCGGCCTGACCCAATCTTGGAGGGCGCTCAAGGCGACCTGGCAGACCGAAGGCCCAGCGGCGATCCAGGCTTGGTTGGAGGATGCACTCCGTGCGCGCGAACCTCCGGCCCCTTCGAACCCTTCAGCCTCGGCCCGCTTGCCGGACCCGCAGGTGTAGCTTCTAGGGATTGGTCTCAGCCTTACCCTGTAATAGCTTAGGGAACTTAGTTATATTAATAAAGACTACTTTTTCGGGACTTACTCAGGGTGTTTGCGGTCGCGATCTTGATGTCGAGGTACTTGAACCGGACGACGCCCTTCGGCATCGCTGGGCCATCCTCGAAGTTGTGCGGGCAAACCGGCCCGCGCGCTTCGTTCTTCCCCGCGGCAGTGACGGACGTGTGGACTCCGACGTCCTTCAGGGGGTTCTGAAGCATGTGAAGGAAGAAGAGAGGGGGCCTCGCTCGCCGTCCTCGTCCTCCGAACCGGTTGACTGGTCCGATACGGAGGCTGACTTAGGGGGAGCGCCCCCGGAGGAGGGCGGCCTGCGCAGCTGGGCTCAGCTCCAGGCGGACCAGAGAACTTTCCGCGCCCAAAAGAAGGAAGAGGAGCGCAGGAAGAGGAAGGAAAGGTCCGGTCGGGGGGCGAGCACGACTTCCGGTCCGTCTAACCGAAGGGGCCCGCGGTTCCTTCTCGGCCTGGACGAGAGCTTTTCTTAACTTCTTCCTTTGCTTGTAATGAACATTGTATGCCTATGCGCTTGTTATTGTACGCTTCATATGCTTGCTGCAGCTTGCGCGTCGCTCTCTCTCTCTTCCTCCCCCCCTCTTGGCGGGTAGCTGGTTTACTAGCTGGGCGCTAAGTAGCTTAGGAGAGGGAGAGCGGACGGTGCGCGTCACACCGGCATAGCTCTGAACCCGAACGTGAGGGCGCGTCGGGCCGGAGCCCGGAACCCGGAAACGAGGGTGCGTCGAGGCATAGCTCGGAACCCGAGTGTGAGGGTGCGTCGAGGCATAGCTCGGAACCCGAATATGAGGGCGCGTCGAGCCGGAGCTCGGAACCCGAATGCGAGGGTGCGTCGAGGCATAGCTCGGAACCCAAATGCGAGGGTGCGTCGAGGCATAGCTCGGAACCCAATTGTGAGGGCGCATCGAGCCGGAGCTCGGAACCCGAATGCGGGGATGCGTCGAGGCATAGCTCGGAACCCGAGTGTGAGGGTGCGTCGAGGCATAGCTCGGAACCCAAATGTGAGGGTGCGTCGAGGCATAGCTCGGAACCCGAATATGAGGGCGCGTCGAGCCGGAGCTCGGAACCCGAATGCGAGGGTGCGTCGAGGCGTAGCTCGGAACCCGATTGTGAGGGCGCGTCGAGCCGGAGCTCGGAACCCGAATGCGAGGGTGCGACGCGAGTTGTGTCGGTCAGAATAGTTGGCTGAAAATTTTATTACCCAGATGGGGGATACAAACAGGCGGCGATGGCCGCGAATAAAGTACATCGGTAGTGTTACGGAAAGTAGCGCTTTAGGTCCCCAGTGTGCCACGAATGCTTCAGCTCTTCGCCTTCTAGTGTAGCGAGACGGTAGGACCCAGGCCGTCCGGACTTCGTAACAATGTACGGTCCGTCCCATTTGTTGCCCAACTTGGAGGGGGCGACCACTGCGCGGAGGACGAGGTGCCCTGGTTGGAACTCGTTGCGCTTAACCTTGGTATCATACCACCCCTTGGTCTCCTTCTGATAGTGGGACAGGTTGGCGACGGCGCGCAGCCGCGTTTCTTCTGCTAGGTCAAGGGAGACGGCGCGCTCATCTTCAACTTCGGGTGCTACGACACGCAGTGAACCGGCGCGGAGCTCCGTTGGCGTCATCGCTTCGTCGCCGAACAGGAGGCGGAACGGGGTGAAGCCCGTTGCCCGGGAAACGGTCGTCCGGATGGACCATAAGACCTTGGGTAGTTCGTCGGGCCACGTGCCTCGGGCCAACCCGACAATACGCTTATGAAGGCCGGACAGAATGTGCCCGTTGGCTCGCTCCACGGCTCCGTTAGACTGGGGGTGCCGCACGGCCGCGAAGCAAAGCTGAACTCCCAGCTCGTCACAGAATGCCCGGAAGCTGCCGGCATCAAACTGCGTTCCGTTATCCAATGTGAGCTGCTTGGGTACTCCGAATCGGCACACGATATGCTGCCAGAAAAACTTCTGGACACTTCGGGATGTGATGGTGGTGAGAGGCTCCGCTTCGACCCACTTGGAGAAGTACTCGACTGCGACAACGACGAAGCGTAGGTTTCCCTTCGCTCTGGGGAGCGGACCAACGAGGTCCATGCCCCAGCGGGCCAAGGGCCACACAGGAGGGATAGGTAGCAACCTCGCTGGAGGGCGGTGACTGCGTCGGCCCATCCACTGGCAACCTTGGCAGACGCGGACGAGTTCTTCGGCGTCGGCGATGATGGTGGGCCAGTACACGCCTTGCCGGAGAGCTTTGCCTGCGAGGGCCCGCGGCGCTAAGTGACTGCCGCACAACCCTTCATGTATCTCCCGGAGCATGGCGACACCGTCGGAATGCGAGACGCAGCGGAGCAGCAGGGAACATACTCCGGACTTGTACAGGATTCCACTGATGACCTCGAATGACCTTGCGCGGAGTTGCAGGCGAACCTGCTCCGGGCTGGGATGGACTTCATCGCCGCCTGCGAGCGCGCGGAGGATGGGCTCGCGCCAATCGACGCTGGCTGTACAGAGTACTGGGGCCGGGCATGACGACTGTTCGCTCTCCTCCGGGGCGGCGGGGTCGGCCGCCTCGCTTCGATGAGTTACCGAAGGCTGGGCGAGTTCCTCGAAGAAAGCCCCTGGCGGCAAGGCCTGGGCGCCGGCCCCGGCCTTAGCGAGGGCATCCGCTTGGGCGTTGTCGCTTCGCGGGATGTTCTGGACGGAGATGCCCTTGAAGGAGGCTTCGAACTTGCGGATGGAGTCGAGGTAGGAAGCGAGGTCTGGGTGCTTCGCTCGAAAGGACTTGTCGATGTGCCCGGCGACCACTTGGGAATCGGTCTTCACGATCACGCGCGCGGCGCCCAAAGCGAGCGCCTTGCGAAGTCCCAAGAGGACTCCTTCGTATTCTGCGACGTTGTTAGTGGCCTTGAAGCTTAACCGAGCGGAGTACAGGGCCTGCTGACCCGATGGGGAGATGATGACTGCTCCGGCTCCAGCCCCGGAGGCCTGGTAAGCGCCATCCGTAAAAATGGTCCAAATCTCTTCGCCCGTGCTGGCGCTCGCGGGCTCTCGGGCCCACGTCCACTCTGCGACGAAGTCAGCGAGAATCTGGGATTTAATGGCCGTCCGGGCAACGAAGGAGATCCCGAACGGGGCCAGCTCTACCGCCCACTTCCCGATGCGACCAGTGGCGTCTTTGTTTCTGAACATGTCGCCCAACGGATAGGCTGTTGGAATGATGATGTCGTGGGCCAAGAAGTAGTGCCGGAGCTTTCGGGAGGCCATGACCAGGGCATAAGCCACCTTCTCTAGCTCGGAGTATCTGGCCTTGGCGTCGGCGAGAACCTCGGAAACGAAGTAGACGGGCCGCTGAACTAGCTTCCCACCGCACTCTTCCTCCTGAACCAAGGCCGCGCTTGCGGCGGTGCCAGAGGCGGCGAGATAAACCAGCAAAGGACTGTCGGCCCGTGGCGTGGCGAGGGCCACGAGGCCGGAGAGATAATCCTTGATTTGCTGGAAACAATCCTGGCACTCGGGGGTCCATTCGAAATGCTTGGAACCTCGAAGCACCTTGAAGATGGGCAAACTTCGCTCTGCTGATTTGGCGAGAAAACGCCCCAGGGCGGCCAACCGTCCGGCCAACTTCTGCGCCTGCCGCAGGTTCTGAGGTGGCGCCATGTTCTGCAATGCTTGAACTTGTGTTGGACTTGCTTCGATGCCGCGGCTGGAGACGAGGTATCCAAGCAGCTTCCCTGCGCGTGCTCCGAAGACGCACTTGTCAGGGTTAAGCCGGATCCCACACCGCCGGAGGCTGTCGAAGGTTTCGGCTATGTCGGACCCGTGCTGACTTGCGGAGGCAGTCTTGATGACGATGTCGTCCATGTAAGCTTCCACGTTCCGCCCGAGCTGATGACCGAGGGCCTTTGAGATTAACCTTGAAAAGGTTGCTCCGGCGTTACGTAGGCCAAAGGGCATCCGGAGGTAGCAGAACACTCCGGCTGGGGTGACGAAGCTGGTTTTCACTTGGTCTTCAGGCTTGAGCCAGATCTGATGATAACCGGAATATGCGTCGAGGAAGCTGAGGAGCTCGGCTCCGGCTGTGGAATCTACTAGCTGATCGATGCGAGGCAGCGGGTAGGGGTCACGGGGGCAAGCTTTATTCAAAGAAGTAAAGTCGATACACATGCGCCATTTGCCAGATGTTTTCTTCTGGACAAACACAGGGTTGGACAACCAGTCGGTGTGACTCACTTCCCTGATGACCCCGACGCGGAGCAGCTTGTCGGTCTCGGCCTTGGCGAGCTCAGCCCTTTCTGCGGATAGCCTCCGAAGCCCCTGGCGGACTGGTCGTGCCTTCGGGTCAACCGCCAGGGAATGCTCGATGATGGTCCGGTCGACGCCAGGAATGTCTTCGTCTGACCATGCGAAGATGTCGAGGTTGTTGCAGACGATGGCCTCGAGCTGTGCTGATAATTCTGGCTCCAGGCCCCCTCCGAACTTGATCGAGTACTCTTTCCCCCCGTAAGTCAGGGTCTTGGTGATGACTTCGCCTTCTGGGAGGGGTTTGGCGGGGCGCCCTTTCTGCGCAGGGCTGGCCTCCAGTGGGAGGTTGGCGTCTTCAGCGCCTTCACGGACACTGTGGACCTGCCGTGGCTCCAGTGGCGCCGCATGGCCGTACTCGACCCGGCGGGCTGCGGCTTGGTCGCCCAGCACAGACAACACCCCTCCGGGAGTCGGCATCTTGAGGCAGAGGTAGTTGTGGTGAGCGATGGCGCCGAAACGGTTGAGCATCCCTCGGCCGAAGATGGCATTGTAGGCGTATGGAGCGTCGACGACGTCGAACAGGATTTCCTCGCGACGCTGGAGGGGCGCGGTGCCGAACGCCACTTCTAACAAGACCTGGCCCAGAGCGTCGAGCGGAGGGCCCGAGAAGCCTTGGAGTGGTCGCGAGGCTTGCAGCAGGTGCTTGCGCGACAAGCACAGTTGGTCAAAGGCCTGCACGAAGATGATGTCAGCGGAACTTCCTCCGTCGACTAAAATGCGACGCACCTCGGCTCCGGCGATGTCTGCCGAAATGACGAGTGGGTCGGCGTGAGGAAACTTGACGCCGGCGGCATCCTCGGCGGTGAAGCTGATGGGGACGTGAGACCATTCCGGGAGGATCGAAGGGCTGGACGTGCCGATGTGCCCAACTTCCCGAACGTAATCCCGACACTGCCGCTTGGACAGCGCTCCGAGGGCTCCCCCTCCGGATATGGGAAGGACCACGCGCTTGCCACGGTCCGGAGCGGCTTCGAGTTTGAGGGCCGAGACTCCGCCGAATCCCTCGGCCGGGGTCACGGCCTCCGGCTCTTCCTGACGCCCGACTATTTGGACCGGGTCCGGCCGAGGGGTAGAATGCCCCCGGTCGGAGGAACCGCGACCGGACTGGCGCTCGAGGTAGTCACTGCGAAGAGCGAGGATGGTGCGGCAGGAGTCGGTGTCGTGGCTCCGGTTCTCTCCATGGACGCTGCAGTAAAAGGTTCCCCTAGCAAGCGCTCGGGGTGGAGGCTTGGGCCCGGCCTGGCGACTTCCGCCGGGCGTGTGCAGGTGCTTGGCGGGCGCTTGAGGGGTGATGCTAAGGACTTCCCCCCGAAAGTGCTTTCGGTTCCGCCGAGAATCTTGATGAACGAGGTCCGGGCGAGCGGGCTCCGGGCGCCGGAAGTCAGGGGCGCGACGTGTGCCCCGGCTGGGCTCCGGAGGCACTTCGTACGCTCGGGCGTTCGGAGCCCGGACAGGGACTACCATCGCCTGTCGGCGTATCTGGCCCTCTTCGGACCGGGCGTACTCTTCGAAGTACGTCATGAGCTGCGCCACTGAAGAGATGGGCTTCCGGTGGAGCTTGTCGAGGAGACCTGGGTGGGTGACGCCTTCCCGGGCCGCGTCGATGACTGAAGAAGCCGAAAGCCCCTTGATCTGAGCTTTGGTGTGCGCAAAGCGCTGGGAGTACTGCCGTAGGGTCTCTCCGGGTTGCTGCTTCACTTGAAAAAGGCTCCCGGTGGACATGGGGGCCACGAAGGTCCCCTGGAAGTTGTTGACGAACTTCTTTTTCAGCTGCTCCCACGAGTGGATGGTCCCTGGCCGGAGGGACCAGAACCACCGAAGGGCGATCCCTTCGAGCGCCAGAGGGAAGCCTTTGGCCATGGCGTCCCGGCTCCCCCCGGATGCTTCTATTGCCAGAGCGTAAGAGCGAGAGAACTCACCGGGGTGGCCCGCGGAGTACTTGAGGAGCTTGGCGGCGCGGAAGCTCGAACTGAAGCGCACCCTCTGGAGGTCTGGGTGCAGGGGAGAGTCCTCGTCGAATGATGCGTTCTCCTCTTCCGGGGGGTTCTCGTCGTCGCTCAGGTCCGTGACCGCAGCTCTCGCGGCGCGGAAGGCCGCCGGGGGGGCCGGGGGCCGGAGCGACGCTTCCTGACGCCACAAAGCCAGCTCCGCCTTTAGCCTGGCGTTCTCGGCAGCCAGGGCATCGGCCTGGCTCCCGCTTCCCCCGGAAGTTGTGTCGGGGTCCCGCGAGCGGACGTAGTCCGTCTGAAGGGACACTACTACCGGGGGTCCACCTGGGAGATGCTGCTCCGGCGGCCCGCTCGGCGACCCGGCCAGGTTGGCGGAGGTCGGCTCGGGCAGGCCGTCGGTGCCTTGAGCTCCGGGTGTCTCTTCTTGCAACTGGGTGGAGCCCGCTGGGGGCGCCGCTCCGACGGTGGTGGTGATGGGAGCTGAAGGATTGGGGTCGACGGTTGGGGCGGGCTCGCCCCCAGCGGTTCGGGTTGACCTGCGCAGGGGGGCCGTGCTCGCTCCTTTCCGGCTCGACATGCTTTGGGTGGATAGGTGTAGAGGACACTAGCTTTTCGGACTAGGATCCCCACGGACGGCGCCAACTGTTGGGACGACGGATCGAACCAGCAGGTTTTAGTGGAAAACAAGAGTAGTGTATCCAATGCCTTGGTCAGCCTGTTTGTTACAACTGTAGTGAGGGGTATTTATAGGGCGCCCCGCCCAGAGGACTAAGCGCCTCCGGGCTGCCAACGGCCACCCGACCAACCCTGACCGGTAGTACAGACAAAGAGATACATAGTACAGACAAGAAGATTCGACTCTGACAGCGTATCGGCCGTGTCGGATGCTTCCTGCGCCGCCCGACACGGCTCAGAAGATCGTGATCCTGTCCTTTCGCACGACCGCCTGGTCCTTTTTCCGCCACGACTCTCTTTGGGCCCGTCTCGCCGGGTCAGCCGAGAGCCCTGGGCCTTCAGCCTCCGGAGGACGAGCTCCCGTGTCCTACGCCGAAGGGCGACCTCCGGCTTTGCTCCTCCGGAAGGTGACCTCCGGCCACGCTCCTCCGGACGGTGACCTCCGGCCACGCTCCTCCGGAAGGTGACCTCCGGCCACGCTCCTCCAAAAGGTGGCCTCCGGCCACGCTCCTCCGGAAGGCGGCCTCCGGCCACGCTCCTCCGGAAGGTGACCTCCGGCCACGCTCCTCCGGAAGGTGGCCTCTGGCCACGCTCCTCCGGACGGTGACCTCCGTCATCAAGCCTGGGCCCTCCGGCTGGGGGCCCACCCCGCTGACTCCAGGGATTATCTCCCCCAACAATTATGTTTCCCTGTTTTGCTTTATTTGGGTTCTTTTATCCTTCTCTCTACTAGATTAATCCTTTTTATTTATTTCTCTAATTTTTATTTTATTTTTTTAAAATTTGGGATGTTACAGCGTACCTTTCGGCAAAGGTCTCCGGGCACAAGCCGAAGGTCTCCGAAGCCCAAGGGGCTACGAGGCGAGCTCTTCAATAGCACGAAGCCACTCAATTTCTGGATCAACTCGAGTTTCCCGAGGTCTGTACACAGCTCGAAGCCCCGCTTCGTTGTGCAAAGCCGGAATTGTTTCAGTAAATCTTCAAAGCCTTTCTTCGCCTTATCCAAAATCGAAGCCATGCTTCGCTCAAAATCAAAGCCTTGCTTTACCTTTAAAGCAAAACCTTGCTCCGCCTTATTGAAAATCGAAGCCTTGCTTCGCATTTAAAAATTAAAGCCTTGCTTCACTTTATTAAAAACCGAAGACTTGCTTCACTTTAAAATTGAAGCCTCACTTCGTCTTATTCAAAATCGAAGCCTTGCTTCGCCTTTATTTAAAATCGAAGCCTTGCTTCGCTTTGTAAAAACCCGGAGCACTCCACCGAATGCTACACAGCGCCTTCGGGCCCATAGCAGTGGGCTGAGGGACTTCCACGAGTGATGGCTTGAGGTGTCCAGGACTTCCGGCTGACGACTCGATGAGTCCGGGATTCTAGGCTCCGGCCTGATGCATCCCAGGGTCGCAGCTGGCCTAGGGTCGAAGGTGGCCCACAGTTGAAGGTGGCTCAACCCCATCGTAGGTTTGGTGAATCCACACCACCTATTCCTTCCATTCATTACAGGATCAAGCTCAGAAGTCTTGCTTCACTATATGAATACGCTCCGAAGCCTCGCTTCACGTGTCGTAATCTAATCTAAGATTTAAGCATACCGAAGTCATGCTTCGTCTAAAATCTAAATGCGCTTCGGAGCCCTGCTCGCGCATATTTACTATCCAAAACCAAGCATGCCGAAGCCATGCTTTGCTTAATTTGAGTACGCTGAAGCCTTGCTTCACTTCAAATTAAAGCGTTTGAAGCCCAAAAGAGGCCTTCGATCGACGCTATATAAGCGTCTGAAGCTGCCAAAATGCGCACCCCTTCGCATTCTTAATTGCTCGCACCGGCAATGACTAAGTCCCTATCCGCCATGCACAAGGGGGGACCGAGGTATGTATGCGAAGTGTGCGAATGAAATGCGCAGTACAAGCGTGACAAGCTAAACATTCGGAACACTCAATTTACGTGAAGCATGCAAACGAAGTATGAAAATATAATAATTCTCATTCATTGAATGATAATAGCGAAGTATGTTACAAATACACTTCGAAAACAAAACTACGAGTAGTCTGTATCTAAGCCTAAGAAAAAGCGAGCTTGAGGCCCCGACATGTTCGGCCCTCGCTTGTTCTTCTTCCGGGTAGGGCCTCCTCGGCTGGATGAAGCCCCGTCGGAGCCTTATCTCCCGTGGCCGGACTGTCCATGCTCTAAAGCCCGCAGAGTTCATCTTTCGCCTTGCAGGTTCATCCAACTCTGAGATGCAGGCGGTGCCGTATTGAAGGCAGAGAAGCCTAGGGCTTCAACGCCTGGTAAGGCCGTACCGGAAGACTGCACCCCCTCGCCGCTTAAGCCTACTTTGAAACAGCTAAGTCTGGCGAGGAGGAGAAACTCCGAAGAGGCTTTGTCTTCATGGCAGTCAGCAGCTCCTAGGCTACTTTGGGAATGGCTTCGCCCTTGGGACCCCTCGGAAGCTTGAACCGAGGGGGGCCTTCGGATCTAGCTACTTCGAGCACCACCCAAAGTTGGCGAAGCTCCTCAGAATCCTAAAGTACTTCTAACTCAACATCCGAAGGCTGAGCCTGGGCAGGTATAAGTACCCCCGCATTTCTATTAATAAATTGAAAAGTCATTTACAAGCCTACAGCTATGAATTACAAAAAGCCTAAGGAGATCTACACCTTCAGAGGCGGAGGCTTCGACGTGGAAGGATGAGCTGGCGAGGCTTGTGCCCTGGCTTGGCGAAACCGGTAGATCCATTGGAGGTGGAGGACTGCTTCACACCCTTGGGCCTTCTAGGGTTCTTGAAGCCGGTGCCACGCTGCGCGGACATCTGGGGGTGGCAAAACCAAGTGTTGGCCTCCGAAGGCCACCGGCGTGACCGAAGTTGCCGCCTCGAGGTGGTTGCACCCCGCGTTATGGAGCATTTTCAATACTCCTTGGCCAGCCACTCGCCTGGCCATCAGCGCGAAGACCTTCATCGACACCTCTACCGTCGCAACAGCCATTCAAAGGAACTCGAGGCGGTCCCAGCCTGGATCATGGGGGTTGAAGTCCAGGGCCAGGCACTCGGTCCCCAGTTGTCCGAGGACCGTGGTCAAGCTCGAAATGGCCTCGTCGACCCCTCGGACCACAAATTTTTCTAGGGAGTGACTATTTGTGCGAAGTTCAGAACACTCCACTGCCAGCTTCACCTTGGTCTCTTCAGAAGCCCGAAGTGCCTCTCGAAGTCTTTCTGTCTCCGAGGCCAAGGCTTCTCTCGCCTTGACTGACTCGGACCTCGCCGTCTCTGCCGCCGCTTCAGCCTGCCTTCGCCTTTTGGCCTCCTCCAAAGCCTAGCGTCGAAGGGTTTCCCTCTCCTCCAAAGCAAGTGTGACTCAAAGACCGTGTGAAGCTTCGCTCACCTGGACGATGGCTTCGTGAGCATTTGCGAAGAGATCGATAGGGCTTGAGCGGCTAAGCTGTGCCACCAAGCCCCCTTCCCTTATAGCAATGCAGCCCTCATGGAACGAGTTGATAGCTGCCTCCGTCACGGGTCCCCTTGGAAGCAGAGGCCGGACCATCTACGTCACGGGCTCCTCTAGCACAGGTTCCGATGGAGCCGGGCTCCGGTCCACTACTTCGATGAACTCTTCGGCTTGCTCTCAAGGGACCCCTTCGCCGCGGTTGTCCTCCTCGCTCTCTTCGGACGAAGAGCTCTCGGACTCTAAGCCACTGCTGCTGCTACTCCCGCTGCTGTTTGAGGTCCGTCAGGCCTTGACACGACAGGCCTCGCGTCGCCACCAGCATCTGAAGAAAATTACAAGTCAATATACATGAATGTAAAGAGAAGGGTGATCAAGTGTCTACCTTCATCTGAGGAGATGTCCTCGAAGGAGGTAGGAGCGATGTGCGCTCCCCAATCCCTTCGCTGCGCGGGCTGGGCCCCAACCCCCGCGCTCGATGGGGTCAACGCTGCAGTCTCTAGCGCCGCCACTTCGGTAGCTGCCACCGGAGCATCTGCTGGCCTCACTTCAGCATCGAAGTCCTTGGCCGCTTGCTCCACCACGGCAGGGGTTCGTCCGCTAAGGGCTCCGAGCGAACCCTCGAGGCTTCGGGTTCCTCGTCGTCCACCCTCTTCCTTTTGGAGCTGTTCGCCAAATGTGTTGGGCTAGCGAAGTCTGGAAGTGCTTGGACACCCTCGACGCTGTGCCAGGTCCATACCCAGTTCTAGCGCTCCTAGGACCCTACCAGAGCAAGCCTTCGGGTCTTCTCGTCAGGTGTCGGAGCCCCAACAACATGCTCCGCAGCCACGATTGCCTCCTTCGGAGGCCGTACGTCGTGCAAAGCTTCATCAAGATTTCAATTCAGCACAAGTTAATTCTGCGGAGTATGGAGATAAAGAATTTTGAAGTCTTACCAAGGCGCTCCACTGACACCTCACTTTGTCCTCTGAGCCCGAAGGTTGGAACAGGTTCTCCGGCCAAGAGAGCGCGAGGGGGCTGAGCCGAAGGGTGATGAACTCTTCGGCTAAGTCCCTCATGCTCATTCTCGAAGCCACCCTCTATAGAACCAGGATCCTCGACCGAAGGGCTTCGGGGCTCGCCTTCACCATGCCGTCGCGTTGGTAGGAGATGAGTGTGTTGGTACTCTGAAGGGGGGAGTCCACGCCCACTGAAGTGTAGAACCATTCCTGGCCCCACTTCGAGTACCACTTATTATTTATAGCCCTCGCCGGGAAGTCATCTTGGAACTCCTTTCGGAGCTAGAAGTTGGCGCTCCCGAAGGCCAAGGCCCTCTCCACGCGGTCTGCCCCCTCCCTCCACTCCGAATGGAAGCTCGCATCATGAAGGGCGATGAAGACGTCCGCGTGCCCCTCGCAGCCTTTGCCCCTCATGGCCCATTCGAAGATCACGAGCCTCGCCGCGGCGTTTGGAGACAAGTGATGGAGCTCGAAGTTGTATGCCTTCAGCACCTCTCTCAACATATCCATGGCCGATAGCCCGAGGCCGGCCTCAAAGAAAGCCTCAAAAAGAGCGACCTCGTCAGCCCGAGGCCTCGGGATGGTCTCTGACTTCTCAGGCACCCGGAGCTGGATCCCCTCGGAAATCTTCCCCTCGCAAACTCTACAAACAGACTCCTCCGTCAAAGCCGAAGCCTTCATTTCTAGTGTTTGCTCAAACTTGTCTGACGGTGACCGAAGGTCCCTCGGCCCCAAGCGCCTCACTACAGGCTTCGCCGCCGCCACCGCCGCCTGATCCTGGACAGAGCTCGAACTTGTGCCCAAGGACAAGGCTTTCTTCGTCGCAGCCTTCTTTGGCATCTTGCAGGGCTTCGGTGCGAAGGGAGCTGAGAAGCTGTGAAGCTGGCTGCGCGTGAAGCTAAAGGTGGAGAGAAGAGGGCGAAGGATGCTAGGAGTTGGAGCAGGAAGCAAATGAGAGCATGGGCGGAGCCGTGGTACGGTGAACCCCTTTTATAGGCGGTAAAAAACGTCCACGGATCCCGCGCTGAAGCCTTTTTCACCGGTTACTCCAGCCTCCGCAGTCTATGACAAGTGGGCCTAGGGTGAATTTGAAGCGAATCGTCGTGCCCCCCCGTGCTGCAACAGTCAGTTTTCTGACCGTTGCAGAGGCGTTCGGGCTCCCTGAGAGTGTTTCATCATCCGGACAGGCGTTTACTGCCTGCCTTCTCTGAAGCTACATTTTACTCCAAGTGCTAGGGGCTACTATTAGGGGAATGAGTTTTCTCTTAAACAGGGGACAAATGACGTCAGCCTCCGAATGCCTCGAGCCCGGAGTCTGTCCCAACCGAAGCCTAAAGATGAAGCACAATCCCTCTTGGCGAAGTCGATTCCAAGAAAGGCCAAGCCTCTGAGAGCCTTTTGGAGCCAAGCCTCTAAGGCCCCTCCAGTCCCTTTCTAAGCCCTCTCCGGAGTCCCTTGGAGCCCACTCCAAGGGCCAGTTCGGAGCCCTCTTTTGGTCCGCTTCAGAGTGCCCTTCGAAGCCTTCGCAGTTGCCTCCTCCTGAAGGACTCCGGCAAGCACTTCAAACTAGAAGAAATATCCAAGCTTCACTACAGTGTAAAGCCATACTGGGATCCCTTCGCCCCTGGTATGATGTATATCTGCTCAAAAGTGACGTTTATCTGCCACGTCTGTAAAGTTGTAAAGCTGCATGTACAGTAGTCTATCCTTTTTCCCTTTTTGCCCCTATAAATCCTATGGCTTGTAGAGGGTATTTAGGTATTTTCCTTTGGCTTGAGTGCCTATAAAAGCAGAGTCATGCCCTTATAATAAGAGAGAGTTTTCGACAGAGGCAAACTATGCCAAATCCACTATGAACTGGATGTAGGGCTATTATCCCTCAAGGGAGGCTTGAACCAGTATAAATTCTTTCTCCCTCTGTAAGAACCCTTCGAGGTTCACTCTAAACACCATATTCCACAAAACCTACTGTAACTAACACAATTGCTTCAACAACTACCAATATAATGATCTACTTCACCATCATTTTCTCCTTCTTTGCCATGCTTGTTCCATATAAGATATCCCTTCTTGAATCCACGTCTTAGAAAATGGTCGTATACATTTTCTGAATTTGTAAACTTCTTCTCATTCCTACAATCATAACATGGCACCATATTGTAGTCTTTCCACTAGCTTCCATGTCATCTCTAGCATTATTCATGAAAAATTTCACCCCACTCAAATACTCATTGAAAGTACGACAATCAAGATACATCTAGCTCCGTGTTGTTGTAATCTATAATAAATAACAAAACAATCAATTAAGATACAATGACTCTAATTATTTCGCGTATCGTGTTGCATATAAAAATTAATACGATTTATAATTTTGTATTAAATATATTGGATAATTAAAAATATATACCTTGGGTTGGACGACGTTGATGCTACATGCGGTGTGGGCCGGTCCACCAGAGCACGTAACGGTGTGGGTCACCATTGGCAAGTCCAGCAATTGCACTGCTAGTCGGCAGTTATGGCGAAGATGGTGGCGGTTGGGACTTGGGAGCAATAAGTGCGTAGCTCTGTGGGTGAGTGCGACACTTATATACATGTCATCAGTGACGGTTATCCATTTAAAGACGTCACTAAATGTGGCCTTAGGGTTTTGGACGCAATACTCTTTAGTGATGTGTAGTACTACCAATCGTCACTAATGTGGTGCCCCATATTTAGTGATGTGGTCACAACACAGACCGTCACTATAGGGGCAACCTTTAGTGATGGGTAACTATATGACCCGTCACTAACGTGGGCGCCCCCACCAACCTCATCTATAGTGACGGGTCCTGTTGCGACCGTCACTGGCAGTGTATTACTGACGCATGTATTTTACCCATCACAAAGCTACATCACTAATGACCGTTTTTGTGGTAGTGTGTCATAACATACTGAGTCTTACTAAGAGAAATACCATGTGACATTGGTAGAAAACCCTTCTTAGAATTTTGCATTTTGAACCATTTCAAAACCTTGTCAATGTACATACTCTGGCTTAATCCAAATAGCCGCTTTGATCTATTTGTATAGATCTTTATGCCCAAAATGTATGCTGCCACTCCAAGATCTTTCATCGAAAAACTATTTTTTAGTGAAGTCTTAACAACATTCAACAAAGGAATGTTATTTCCGATCAACAATATGTCATCCACATATAGGACAAGAAACACAAGTGAGCACCCACTAACCTTCTTGTAAAAACAAGGCTATTCTTCATTCTTGATGAAGCCAAACCCTTTGACTATCTCATCAAAGCGAAGATTCCAACTCCGAGAAGCTAGCTTTAGTTCATAAATGGACTTATGCAACTTACAAACTTTCCCAACACTTTTCGGATCATAAAGACCTTCAGGTTGTGTCATGTACACATCCTCACTTAGGTTTCCATTCAGGAAAGCTGTCTTGACATACATTTGCCATATTTCATAATCATAAAATGCGGCAATTGCTATGATGATCCGAATAGACTTAACCATGGCGGCGAGAAAAACATTTCATCATAATCAACTCCTTGAATCTTTCTAAAACCTTTCGCCACCAATTGTGCCTTATAGATGTGAACATTTCCATCAACATCTATCTTTTTTCTTGAAGATCTATTTACACTCAATATTTTTTACACCATCGAGTGAATCAACCAAGTTGCAAACTTGGTTTACTATCATGGACTCCATCTCGGATCCAATGGCTCCAAGCCATTTCTCAGAGTCTAGTCTCATCACGGCTTCCTCATAAGTCTTGAGCTCGTCGTTGTCCAACAACAACACGTCTCGATGCCCAATGGTCAAAAACATGAACCTCTCCGTCGCATGACTAACCCTCTCAGACCTCCATGGGGCTGGCGCATGTACAATAGGCTCTACAACATCTTTCTCATCCGATTGTTATTCAATGGGATCTAGAAGACTTTCCAGCGGCTCTCAAACTTCTTCGAGATGCACCGTCCTCCCACTTAGTCCTTTTGAGAGAAACTCTTTCTCAAGGAATACAACATTCCGAGCGACAAACACTTTGCCCTCCTCTCTATTGTAGAAATAGTATCCTTTGGTTTCCCAAGGTTACCTCACAAAGAAGCACTTGTCAGACTTAAGACTGATCATGTCAGACATCATACGTGTGACATACGCCTCACATCCCCAAATATTTAGAAAATACAAAGTGGGATGCCTCCCAGACCACATCTCATATGGCGTCTTCTCTACTGACTTAGATGGAACTCTATTTATCATGAAAGCTTCGGTTTCTAGAGCGTGATCCCAAAAGGATAATGGAAGATCAATGTGACTCATCGTGGACCGCACAAATCTCATAAAGTGTGGTTTATCTGCTCGGACACCCCATTCCATTGGGGCGTCCCGGGTGGAGTCAACTATGGAACAATTCCACACCGCTTCAGATGATCACTAAATTCATGGCTCAAATATTCACTCCCACGATCAGATCATAGAAATTTAATTGTCTTGCCCATATGATTTGTTACGTCATTCTGGAACTCCTTGAACTTTTCGAAGGATTCCCACGTATTCCTCATTAAGTAGACATAGCCATATCTACTAGAGTTGTCAGTAAAAGTAATGAAGTACTGAAAATCATTCCTAGTCGTGTGACTCATTGGACCACACACATCAGTATGTACTATGGCCAATAGCTCACTCGCTCTCTCACTCTGTCTAGTGAAAGGTGTCTTTGTCATTTTGCCAAGTAAGAAAGACTCGCATGTGTCATATGATTCAAAATCAAATGACTCAGAAAGTCCATCACTATGGAGCTTCTGCACACGCTTCTCATTTATATGACCCAAACGAAAATGCTAGACATAGGTAGGATTCAAATCATTGAGTCATTGTTTCATAGCACTAGTGTTATAAACATGTGCATCTTCAAGACTTAGAATATACAATCCATTCACTAATGGACAATCACCATAAAACATGCCATTCGAAAATATTGAACAACTCTTGTTTTTTATTACGAATTCAAAACCATCTTCCTCTAAACATGAAGAAGAGATAATGTTTCTGCCGAGGGCAGGAATGAAATAACAATTATTTAACTCCAAAACTAGTCCTGATGGTAGCGATAGTGAATAAACACCGACGACCAACGTTGCAACCTTTGCACCATTCCCGACGCGGATATCCAGCTCGTCACTTGCACACTTTCTTTCTCTACTCAGCCCCTGCAATGATTTGCAAGTATGAATCATCGATGCAGTATCAAATACCCATGAATCATTTGGACGAGTAGCAAGATTAGTTTCAATAACATTAATACTTGAAGTGAAAGTCATACTTCGCTTCTTGTTCTTCTCCTCTTCCAGGTAAACCTTGGAATTGCGCTTCCAATGACCATGCTTGTGGCAGTGGTGGCACACATCAGAGCTAGCAGGACCTGACCTAGACTTTCCAACCGGTTTAGACTTTACACTAGAGATCGAATCTATAGTATTAGCCTTGCCCTTCCTCTTTCTCTTTTTGCCCTCCTTCTAAACTGTCATCACTTGACTTGGAGATTTCTTGATACTCTCCTCAGTAGTTTTTAGCATCTAATGCAACTCAGCTAGTGTCTTCTCTAGTCCAACCATGTTATAATTCATAATGAAGGGCTCAAAGCTCAGTGGGAGCGACTGGAGAATGACATCAATAGCTAGGTATGGATCAAGTGGAGTGTCCGGTCTCTCTAGAGTCTCTATGTAACCAATCATCCTGATCACATGAGGGCTCACTGGGCTTCCTTCAGCCAACCTACTCCCAAACAAGGCAAGCATGAGACAACTAACATCCACTGAATCACTAGCATGCTTCTCATAAGCACGCTTGTCTACTATAGAAGCATCCTCTCCTAGTTCATCTGTGTGAGGTTCCTCTAGAACATAATCCCTTTTCTCTTGTTTAAGACCAATTCTCAAATTTCGATACCAATCCATAAACTTTGTTCTAGATAATTTCTTATGTTCAAGTATAGATGACAAATTAAAAACTGGAGTGCTCTTAATAGTAGAAGTAGTAGGTGCCATGATCTAGAAAAGATTAAATGCAAGGTTCAATACTATGAAATGCTTATATTCTATCCAATAAAATATGTTCCACTATTTTAAAACTAGTTACTTTCCCTCTAATGACTAATAGTGGCACAAGATCCATATTCACTCTAACTCCTAGTGAGCTTTGGCATCACTACTAGAAGCTAGGTGACATAGGTAAGCAACACTTTGCTAATCACATCGTACGTGACTCTTGTCGTTGGAGAAGCAACCTATGCTCTACGCCAACTCTATGCTCCAAGGCCCGAAACCGTTTTGATAGCCCCATTAAGCAAACCAATATTGTGCGTGCAGAAGTCTGACTTCTGCCCCAACAGGTCAAGATAAAAGATAGCACCCTGCTTTAGCAGACCCACTATCTTGAGCAAGAACCTTGGTGGGTACAGCTATTGGGAAGAGCATCAATACTTAATTTTCTGAGGGAAAACTATTCTAGCACCGTAACATCCCTAGCGCACATGAAACATGCAAGAATAGTATAACAGGAACATAAAAAAGCATCACAGGCAATCATATTAACTGTGACATAGCATGTCCCTCTTCACATGGCGATCTCCATCTCCATGGCTCCCGTCATTGAGTTCGTGCTCCCGGCCTCCTTGAAGAGTCTATATTGCATAGCCTATAATAATTACATGGGCTGAAGCACCGTGGAAATGACATGCAAGCCGTAATATATTTTACATCAGCCTTGGGCTGTAAATAACCTGACATGCGGGCCATATTTAATTTACTTTCATCACATGCATCCCATACATCACATTTATACAAGGCCATGCCAGTTGAAACATTCCTAGCAAAACAAAGTTAGGCGTGAAATCTACAAGTGACTGGATTCTAGATCTAAAAAACCCAGCTCAACAGGCTCGAAATTTCAAATTCAGTTGGGTCAGAACTTCTGATCTAGCATCAGAACTTTCGATCGCCGGAACATCCAATTAATATCAGAATCCTGGACAACACCAATTTCTCTCTGTATCTAATCATTATTCGATATTGGAACATCCGATCACTATCGGAACATCCGATCCTCTATCAGAATATCCGATTTGCCGCGGACGGAAATAGATCTAATATGTTTTTCCACTATGTATCTCCATACACGAGGGATCCAAATCGAACACTACGCACATAGGCTCTAATACCACTATTGGGGAATAGGGGAGCTACGCTAGCCGGCAAATTCAAAATGTGCGCCCTAAGACCAAGACACTTGCGCATGCGAGATCATAGATCTTAACCTTCTAGCATGAGACGTGCTAGGTGTAGCGGAAGAAAATGTTGGAGTAGCTCGTCAAGCCTATCCTCGCATTGTCCTTATCGTCCCTTGTCGATTCGATTGGTGAAGATGACGTAGTTGTTCACATGAAGGAGTTCACGAGCATCTTTGTTCGAGCAATGCCTCCACGATATCCACACGTATAGGGATGGAGTTCCTCCCACGGCAGCGTGCTAGCATCGCATGTGAGAGACGGGAGATCCTCGACCTCAACGTTTTAGATCAAGAAAGAGAGGAGAGGAGTCTATGGTGGCTAGGTCCAACTATGCTTATTGCTTGTTGCAAGACCTCCTCCTTATCTCTTTATATAGGGCTGAAAGCTCCCTGGTCGTGCACATCTCGGAACCCACAAATTATTTACAACTAATTCATATTTGTAACGGATCCAATCTGTTTACCCACGTCGGAACTTTCGATCCTAGATCGGAACATCCGACGGAGTATTTTTGGTCTCTTGATTTAGTACGACACGCAACAGAGCCAATCTGTTTTCGCCCACCCCAAAACTTCCGATACCATATCGGAACATCCGATCAGTACAATTCTCTCTGATTCCAAATCAGAACATCTGGCTCGTCGGAACTTCCGATACCATATCAGAACTTCTGAAGCAACATTTGCTCTCTCACTCGTGACCAGATAATAATCACAACTTTCGATATTACCCATCGGAACTTCCAATCCATAGAATTTTCTTGGGAATATCCTTCATCCAGATGCCTCTGGGTGCTCGCCAGATGCCGCTCTAGGTCTTTAAACTGAGCGGTCACCGGATGGTGGACCTCTACGGATCAAAATAGAATTTTCACGACAGAAATTGATGAAATTCGCCGAGAAGAAAAACGTGCTCAGAAGAAGTCCATACTTTTATACTCACCGCGCCATTTCTAGGCCAAAGCCTCGGACTCAGTGAGCTGCTTCTTCAACTTATCCAGCTCGGCGGAGGCGGCATCTCTTTTAGCGAGTTGCTTCATCGCCTCCTCCAGCTTGGCCAAAGCAACATCCCTCTCGGTTGTCGCATCATCCGCCGAATGTTGCACCTGGCCGACGGTTGTCTCCAAACGCTCACTAAACGCTGAAAACTCTATGAAAAACAAAGAAGAATTACGCTCCGAATCCGCAGATGAAAATATTGAAGATACTGAGACATACCGAAGGCTTGGAAGTCAAGATGCTCGTGAAGATCATGAAGCTACCCCCGAAGACCATCGTTCTTCATCTCCAGCTGTCGCCGCACATCGTCCATCTAGGACAGCTCAACATCCTTGGTGCTCAGTTGCTCTCTTATTTCGAGAGCCACATCCTGTGTGGATACCCAGATTAATCTATATGCCAAGGTAAGCAATCCTTTTTTATAGGAAAGCTTACCATTGTATTCTAGCTATGGTACTCGAACGACTTCATGCACCCGACCATGGCCACCGACCATCGTCGAGCGGGAGTATGTCTAGAAGGCGGTTGCACTGTCCCGACCGTAATGGGAGGAGCGGAGCGCTCCTCACCCAATATGGTGGGCTTTGCTGTGACCACCCCCGTGGTCGATGACAGATCAGCAGACCTTCTCGGTGAAGAAGGTTGGGTCCCCACTATGTCGCCTACCAAAGGTGGCCCACCCTCAGGTGACCCCAACGGTGTCGTGTAGACCACAATGTTGGTGGTCGGCTCGATGGTACCGGTCACCACAACCGGGCTCGGGTCGGGCAATGTCGATCCTCTGACCCTGTCAAGAAGAAGATCCAGTGATGATCATGAAAAAATGTCCAAGAAGATCGACTACATCGACAAAATGTCCTTACCACGCCGATCGCGAGAACACCGCCTTTCTCATCCACGAGCTGGGTCCCGCATCGGAAGCAAAGTCGGTTGGCAGAGCCGAGCGATGCGGTGATGGAGGTTGGGTGGACACCAAGAACAATGATGTTGCGGCCTCGGTCACCGCAGGCACCCTCTCAGAGGCATCCGAGTCATCACCTAGAGAAGAAGGGATCTTCAGAGGAACCTTAGTCTGCCTCCACCTCACCTCCGACTGGGCAGCGCTCTAAGTCACACAACGTCTTAGAGGAGTCACCGCCCACTTCTTCGCCTTCCTCACTGAGGGGGAGCAAGCCTCCATGCTCTTCCTCTTCTTGCTGGGCGCGCTGTTGTCCGACCTAGCATGCTTCTGCTCGATGGAGCAGGGGTGCTCTAGCAGTGGAGCCAGAGAGACGAAGGCAGCCCGACCCTACACTAGTTCACATTCAAGACCAGAAGATTGGTCGCGAGTTCTGCCAAACCCTCGATGAAGAACAGGAGGAAACAACATTACCTTTGGTCGGGGAAAATCAAGACGGAAGGGGCAGCAATGGTGGAGCATTGGGCTTCGACCTTGCTGCTGAAGATGCTCCGTGCACTCGGCCCTATCTCCTCCAATGACAAGCCCTCATCTGACTCCCTGGTCAGATCATTGGGCCCAGAGAACTCATACCCGGGGTTGAGCCACTTCTTTAGTGGAACAACCCGATGAAGCAAGAAGCTGATTATGACCTGGAAGCCCATGAGGTTTCTTTCCCAAAGACGGTGAATCAAGGCTACCAACTTGTCGAATTGCCTCTGTTCCTCGTCCGGGCACCGGTCAGTCCAGGTGGCAGATGCCAGCAGCAGTCGATCGATCTCCGAAGATAGGGATGGCTCGTGGTTGGCCACATAAAACCAATCCGAGTGCCACCCCTTGTTTGAAGAGGGAAGTGGGACAGAGATGTACTCTACTGCCTTCCCATCATGAAGCTGAAGCCCGTATCCTCCGACCACCTTGCTCCGAAGAGATCGCAAGTAGAAGAAGTGGTTGAAAAGATTGAAATGGGGATCGATCCCTAGAAAATACTCACATAACTCGATGACGATGACAAGGTAGAGAATGGAGTTAGGATTCAGATTGCAGAGAGAAATGTCATAATGGTGAAGAACGCCATGAAGAAAAGGTTGCGCCAGCAACCCAAAGCCACGAAGGAAGAAGGAATCAAAGACCATGATCTCGTGGGTGTCTAGGGATGGGAATGTCTCGCCGCCGATAGCCCACCACGACGAGATGGCCTTTGGTGGGATCTCTCACCGATCCTCCAGCGCCTGCACCGCCTCTTCTCCCATGGAGGAGATGCAGAACTCGTACAGACGATCCACCGACATCCGAGGAGTGTTTGCTGCCATTAAAGTCCTGGAGGCCCTCGCCAAAGGTTTTAGACTGAACAACCTCCAAGCTTTGCGATAAAAACCATGCAGTAGCAGTGCCGAGGACTTTTGCGAGGCGCTTGGAGATTAGAAGAAGAAGGAAGCATAAGATGGAGTACTACTTCAAAAGGCGTCGGGAAGGTTACTTATAACTTTCCTCCTGACGGTTCCTCGTCCCTAAGCGTCGCGACTGCCAAAGCAAACGGTTCAGAAAAGCACTTTTCACCAACATTCACGCTTGCGCGGTTCCTAGGGATCGCTCAGAGGGTCCTGAACCACGCTCTAGTAGATGAAGCAAGAAAAAAGAAGTGATGCGACAACGGCAACTACCGTCTCCCCACGCGGTAACTTCCGCTTGTAGAGAGGCGACATAGTTTCAAGATCAACTACACCAATGGTAAACTCCCCCAAAGAAGATGTTTTGAGACGGAAGCTCATTCTCCAGAGGAACTTCAGCCTCGGGTGCTCCACTTGGTAGGTGCACCTGGGTGGTGCACCGATCAAAGACATGCCTACGTTAAAGGTACTTGGGGCTTTTCCTGCCTGCTTCGAGCACAGTGCACACCGAAAAGAGCTCAGGGGCTACTATCGGGGATATGATCCAAAGTACCCCACCGAGTGGTTTCGCTCGTATCGCTGACTACTGGCTATGCCATCCCATGAAGGACTTCCCGACCGCTAGGCCTCCCACTCGGCAGCGGATGCGCTAGAGTGGTGATATGCCAATGGTTGGCCTAGGGTCATCCGCCCAACGATTATCTCCAATATACGCCAATGGTTACCTCCAATCAACAATGATGTCTCTATGACAGTCATTAGCGCCAATTAAAGGCAGTTATGTTGGTAGTTATGCGGCTGTTTCCGCATGCTATTAATGTTACAGTTAATTCTTGTAACTCCCCAGTCCTTCTCATATAAAAGGATTAGGGGAGGCACTAAGAGAGGGCAGGATCACATCCTAGCACACACCTAGACACGTGCATACTCGATACTCACACTCTGGCAGACTTGACACTAGAGAACGCAACACCCCCATCCATCCATACACACACATGAGTAGGGTTCTTATCCTCTAGAAGGCCCGAACCTATCTAAAACTATCTCGTGTCTATCTCCTTATTGTTTTTACCCTTTCTTTGCCCCGTTCGACCGGGGTAAACATCGAATCCATAGCCGTGACTCCTCCTTTCTGCCTACACAAATCACAGTATGGGTACCCCCTATAGGCTTGCCGTTCCCATGCAACGACACATTTGGTCAATGTAGATAAGGGAAAACTTGGCACAACTACATTCTTAATGATGGATTACTATATCGTGCTAACAAATTGTGCGTTCCTACCAATTCTGTTCATCTTTTGTTTTCGTAGGAAGCACATGGTGGAGGGTTAATGGGGTATTTTGTCGTGAAGAAAATTGAGGATGTGCTAACCACCCATTTCTTTTGTCCAAGACTAAGGTGTGATGTGGACAACTTTGTATGACGATGCATCACATGCAATAAAGCTAAGTCTCGTCTTAATCCTCATGGTCTTTACATGCCTTTACTTGTCCCTAGTGTCCTTTGGGAAGATATTTCTATGGATTTTGTTTTGGGACTACCTAGGACTAAGAAGGGGAGGGATAATGTCTTTGTGGTGGTGGATAGATTCTCTAAGATGGCACATTTCATTCCTTGTCACAAGAGTGACGATGCTACAATAGTTGTTGATTTGTTTTTCAAGGAAGTTGTTCATCTTCATGGTGTGCCACACACGGTTGTTTCTGATTAAGACACCATGTTTTTCAGCCATTTATGGAGAATATTATGGCAGAAAATGGGGACCAAGCTACTGTTTTCTACCACATGTCATCCTCAAACTGATGGTCAAACCAAAGTGGTGAACAAAACCTTATTAATGATGCTACAAGGTGTGTTGAAGACCAATTTGAAGATGTGGGAAGAGTGTCTACCTCATGTAGGGTTTGCCTACAACCGATCACTACACTCTACCACGCAGCTAAGTCCATTCTAGGTGGTATACGGTTTTAACTCTCATGCTGCGATTGATTTATTACCATTACCATCTGTTGAAAATATGAATTTTGATGCCAAAACACGTGTTGAGTTTGTTCTCCAAATGCATAAAACAACTAAGAAGCATATAGAGTGTATGAATGCAAAATACCAACTGTCATGTAGCCATGGTGGAAAATAAGTTATTTTTGCACCAAGAGACTTAGTTTGGCTACATTTACGAGAAGATAGATTTCCTGATTTACGAAAATCTAAGTTGATGCCTCGCGCTGCTGGACCTTTTATTGTTCTTGCCAAGATAAATGATAATGCATACAAGAATGAATTACCTATAGATTATGGCATCAACAATATTTTTAATGTCACCGATTTGAAGAGCTACTTGGGTGAAGAGCTTGATGATAAGTCAAGGACAACTCCAATTCAAGAAGGGGATGGTGATGAGGACATCCCAACAGTCGAAACTCCCACACCTGAGTACCAAGTACCGATGACTCGTGCTCGAGTTCGTCAACTTAATGATCAGGTGAATTCGCTCCTTGTTACTTAGGCAAATTCGCCTATGAATGGATTACTAAGTTTTGGTTATGATTGTATTATACTTAGGAACATGGGAGAAGAAAGGCTAGATCGGCCGATTGCTGACTACGATGGCTATCGGCATCGGCCTCCATCGGCATAAGCCATCAGGCTGATTTCCTCCACCATCGGCAAATCACTGTCGACACCGGCCATCACCCAGATCTCCATCAGCCATCGGGCCGATCTACTAACCACCGACTGCTAACCGCTTCCAACCTAAAACCACCACTCGGCCCACAATCGACAGCCCACTTTTACCTCTATCAGCATCGGCTAACACTCGGATGATGGCCTCCTTCCGTACGAAGCCACCGATCAAGAGCCATGCATATGACTTAGTTAAGTCTGAGTTTTGTTAGGATTGAGTCCTTATAGGGCACGGCCCATGCCTCGGGTCCTGTAAACCATATAAATAATTGGCAGTCGCCATAGTTAGGGTTGGGTTTTTGCTTAGATTATTTTGCTATCCTTGATCACGACTAGACGAGAGGGTGTAGCGATTGGAAGGTTTTGATCTTTGATCGGAAGCCTTAAAGCGCCATCGTCCACTCTTCACCTCAATCGTACCTATAAGAAGATTAGGCCACCCTTTTGCATGTCCTCGTGCTCACTAGAGAGAAATACCATGTGACATTTGTAGAAATATTTTCTTGGAATCCCCCATTTTGAACTGATTCAAAACCATGTCAAAGTACATACTCTAGCTTAATCCAATTAGCCGCCTTGATCCCTCTCTATAGATCTTAATTCCCAAAATGTATGCTCCCTCTCCAAGATCTTTCATTGAGAAAGTATTTTCCATTGAGGTCTTGAGAACATTCAACAAAGGAATGCCATTTATGATCAACAATATGCCATCTACATATAAGACCAGAAATACAAGTGAGCTCCCACTAGCCTTTTTGTAAACACATGGTTCTTCTTCATTATTGATGATACTCTTTACTGTAGCCCAGTGACTTTCACCCGAGTTTAACTGGAATCTGCTCATAACACTCAAAGCATAAGAAACATTTGGGCACATACATAGCATGGCATACATGATGGACCTGATCATGGAGGCATACAGGATCGCACTCATCTTCTCTAGCTCATTAGGTGTCCAGGCACACTGAGTCTTACTGAGAGAAATACCATGTGATAATGGCAGAAAGCCTTTATTGTAATTATGAATTTGTACCGCTTCAAAACCTTGTTAATGTACATACTCTAGCTTAATACAATTAGCCGCCTTGATCTCTATGTATATCTTAATACCAAAAATTATGCTGCCTCTCCAAGATCTTTCATCGAGAAACTTTTTATCAATAGAGACTTGACAGCATCTATCAAAGAAATGTCATTTCCGATCAATAATATGTCATCCCCATGTAAGACCAGAATCGTAAGTGAGCTCCCACTAGACTTTTTGTAAACACAAGGCTCTTCTTCATTCATGATGAAGCCAAAACCTTTGACTAAGTCATCAAAACAAAGATTCCAACTCTTATAAGCATTCTTCAGCTCATAAATAGATCTTTGCAGCTTGCATACTTTCCTAGGATTTTCAGAATCATCAAGATCTTTAGGTTGTGTCATATACACATCCTCACTTAGGTTTACATTTTGGAAAGCCGTCTTGACATCCATTTGCCATATCTCATAATCATAAAATGCGGCAATTGCTAGTATGATTCAGATAGACTTAAGCATTGCGATAGGCAAAAACATTTCACCATAATCAACTCCTTGAATCTATCAAAAACATTTCGCCACCAATTGCACCTTATATATGTGAACATTTCCATGAACATCTATCTTTTTCTTAAAATCCATTACACTCTATAGTTTTTACACCATCAGGTGGATCAACCAAGTTCCAAATTTAGTTCTCTCACATGTATTCTAACTCGTATCTAATGGCTCATACCCATTTCCTAGAGTCTGGTCCCATCACTCCTTCTATATAGGTCTTAGGTTCTGTTGGGGGGAAAATATTTCATCCTCCAAAGGCCAAGGACATTTTCATGTCGACACTAGCAGAAGAAACAAAGTCAGGAACCTTGATCTCCGGGGACTCCAAAAGCAACGAGGCTCCGTCTGTTCGGAGCGTTAAACAACAGAAACCTCCATCAAGGCTTCGGCACAACGAAGCCTTCTGAAGCCTCTTCGCCCAAAGGGGGGTTGCCAACAAGTATAGAAGATTTATCTTCTCACTAATTAGATTAGCTTTTACTCTTTTACCCCTACGAAGAATACTAAACAGAATCTTCTTAGTCGGTTGTAATTAGAGGGTAAAGAAGTTTTTTCGCATGTATTCGGTCTATAAATACCACTCTTCACTCTGTAAAGGGTATCGAATACTCAGATATTCAATACACACTTCGAACTATCTCAAGCAATTATCCATCTCGGAGGCTTGGAATAGTTTATTCAAATAAACACTTCGTTTGTCAGACACTTAGTTTTCTAAACCTGTTAACGTAATCTTTTACGCCAACAGTTGGCGCCATCTGTGGGGAACCTAGAGCCATGCCTCCTAAGTAGAGCCTAAGCACTAGTCCCCTCTGGAGGTCTTCTCGGACCTCTAGGTTGAAATTGTCGAACACTGTCGAAGTCGGAGGACCTTCCATGGTAGCCCCACCTCAGACTCTTGAAACAAATACTCTTCCTCGAATATACGAAGCCCCTCTCGGGACACCGTCTATGCTTCGAACTGACGGAGCCTCTCCTGCAGCTCCAACTATGCTCTAAACTGACTTATTCAGTTCTCAAGACCCAGAGGTCCCCTCCGGAAGAAATGAAGACCGTCCTGACGATGTGATGACCCAGCTGGGCCGCCTTTAGGCTGAGGTAATGAGGTGGAGGCAGGAAGCTGCGAATAGGCTTTGTCTTCATGTTAGCCCCGTTATCCCGGAGGTGCCCCAAGATGATGACCTCATCATTTATCCCGAAGCCTCTGAGATTCTAAGAAGCACTAAGAATGCCTCTTTTGATGATGAATCTCCGTTACACCTTGACTTGTAGAAGGTGCGCTTCGACCCTAAGTTTAGAACTTTGAAGCTCTGTAAGTATTCCGGAGATCAAGATCCTGGGGAATTTTCCTGCTCGTATGATTTATCAATCGAGGCCAGTGGAGGGGTCCGAGATACAATGGAAAAATCCTTCCCCCTTGCACTTGAAGGAGTCTCTCTATGTTGGTTATGGTCTTTGAAACCAGGATCAATTAAGTCTTGGGAACAGTTAAGGAAGAAGTTCATAAGCAACTTCCAAGGTACATTTGTGCCCCCTATGTCCACTGGAAGTCTTTTTCAAGTGAAGCAGCATCATGGAGAAACGTTGCGACAGTTTTTTAAGCGCTTCGCTCATACGAAGTCACATACAAGAGGGTTGTCCGCATCATCTGTGGTTGATGCGGCTCGAGAAGGAGTCACAAATGTAGGCCTCCTTGACAAGCTTCACTGGAAGCATATTTCCTCAGTAGCGTAATTAATGGCTTACTTTGAGGAATATGCTAGGTCGGAGGAAGAATGGCTCCGAAGGATGGCTTCATCTCCGCCAACCATCCAAGAAGTTAACCTTGAAGTGAAAACTTCAAATCCTTCACAAGGGTACCACTTCGACAATCAGCATGACAGACGAAGAGGGCAAAAGCATCCTCGCTCCAAAGTTTTGAACATTGCTCCCTCTTCACAAAAATTTCCCCCTAAGCATCCACAAGCTTCGGGAAGCAAGGTCAGCGGCTGGAGGTCGCCAGGGAAGCCGGCTGGCAAAGGCCAGACCTTCTTCTGCTGTGTCCACCGTGAGAACCGAAGCCATGGTACCGATGCATGTAAGTCTATACTATCCCTGAGGAGTGAGTACATCGAAAGGAGCTCTGGTCGAGGAAACTCTGACCGAGCCCCTCCCGAGGCACGTAGATGGCTTCAAAGCCCCAAGACAGCCTTTGGTGGACAGTGTTATGTCACCTCCGAAGCAAGAAGATACACAATACCGCGGCAAAAGAGTGGTTCTTCCCATCTCTAGAGGAGGAACCCTGGGCAGCATGTCAAAAAGGCAAAGGAGGGAATATGTCCGCGAAGTAGGGCATATTGGGACCTCTTCATCGGCTGCTAAAATGCCTGAATGGTCTCATGTGCCTATATCTTTCTCTTTAGCTGATGCAGTGGGTATAAAATTTCCTCATGTGGACCCCCTTGTTATCACTGCTGATATTGCAGGAACAGAAGTCCGAAGAGTATTGGTTGATGGTGGAAGCTCTGCACATATTATCTTTGTTCAGGCCTTCGACCAGCTTTGTATCCCGCGGAAACATCTCCTGCAAGCAGCTTGACCGCTTCAAGGCTTCGCAGGACCTCCTCTCGATGCCCTCAGCCAAATAGGCCTCGAGGTTTCCTTCAGAGAGGGGCTCCTAGCTTGAACGGATGAGGTGATTTTTGATGTAGTTGATGCCCCTTATGCCTATAATGTCATCTTTAGAAGAGGCATGTTGAATCAATTCGGAGCCGTGGCACATCACAAGTATCTGTGTCTCAAGATGCCCATGCAAGGAGGACTGCTCACAGTTTTTGGTGACCAAGCTGCATGAGGAACATAGTGAGGTGTGTCACTAGTGTTCAAAGTAATGATGAGTGATTGACAAGGTGAATTCATGAGTTGTGTCTGGATGTTCTGGATATGGTGTGTGTGTCTGTGTTTGTCTCATGTGTGTAGGCTTGAGTTACTCGTCAACCGTCGATGGCACGGGATCAGGGTTAGATGGGGAGTCTAATGTCAGATGGTCAAGGGTGTTAGTCGAAGTCGAGAGTGGACTCTGATGTACGCATGGAGGTCGAACGAGACGTTGAGTTGAAAATTGATCAAGATGAAGTGTCGATCGAGTCAGTGATAGGGAAGCTAGTTCAAGTTACAAGACAGCTCGAGGGATCGAGAGCGGGAGAGACTTGCTGGCGGTAGGGTTTGCGGACTGACAACGGGCGTCGACGATCAGGAGAGGCTTTGTCGGTTTTTGTTGAAAACCGTCGAAACTTTAAATGTTGTTTCAATTCAATAAATTTGTGTCATGTATTAGTTTAAATTTTTAGTTTCATAGTGTGTTCTTTTTAGTGTATTTTTGGGATGTCTCTATTCTGAAAATATACTAAAGAGGGGTCGTTTTGTATTTTGTCTTTTATGGTCTAATAGGGTATTTTCATAATTGTATTTTCAGTTTTTATAGGGGGCAAATTGTAAAACTGAGTATTCTAGAACCTTGGGCAGGTGGGATATTTTATCCCCTGTCCTCTGGCCAAACACATCAATTGAGAGAAACAAAATTTTCACTGAAAACTTTTCAATCAAACATGAAGAGCTTTTGGGAGATGATCGGATGAATCGCTACAGTATTCCAGCTCTGGTTTCGGACGAGCAACACGCCTACTGACAACACTGTTTTGTGTAAGGAAAACTCTGAATTCCAGTGGCAAAACAGTGAGTTCTATTGCATTTTCCTTGGGAATTTTTGATGATTTAGATGGTTTTCCTGTGACATTACATTTAGACTTGTGTATGATATGTCTTGAATATGATTGATCCTTGAAATCATTTAGAGTTCACTAGATTTTATCCGTTTAGGCACTATTTTGGTAATCACAGCTCTCTAGGAAGATTAAATCAGTTCTGCTTCAACTTTGTTCTATGATTTGTATTTTAGAATCCTGATTAGAAGGTGTTTTTGTGTCTTGAGATAGTTTAGCCATCAACTATCTCTGTACATCACTTATGTCCTATTGGTTGAAGAGATCTGAAAATGACTCTTGCTCTGAAATGCAGTATTACTAGAAGTAATTTGTTTCAGAGATCACTTTGATCTGTTTAGTTGCTTAAAGGTGATCTTTAGAACTTGAAACCCGATCTCTGTAATTTCATTTGTAATCTCCCTATCAGAGTTTCATTAATTTGCAGATATGATATTGTTCTGTCTAGAAACTGAATTGCTGTGATTTCCCTGTTTACCTCTTGTTGGGGGAAAATATCTCATCTTCAGGGTTATTGCCAAAGCAGCATGAAGACAGCTGACCAGTTCGAAGATTGTCCGAAGTCCATCTTCGAAGGTGCATGGAACCTGGTTCGAAGCCCGAAGGCAGGCATTGGTTCGAAGTATGTCTTCGAACCAAAGTCCTTCAAGATCTTTTCTGCCAGCTAAGATGGAAGACTTATCTTCTATCCTATTAGATTAGTCTTTTACCATTTTAGCCCTATTAAGGAAACCGAATAGTTTCCTTAATGTCGGTTGTAATAGAGGGGTAAATAGGTCTTTTCCTTAATGTTTAGGCCTATAAATACCCCCCATTTTACCCTGTAATGAGGACCGATTACCAGTGAATCAATACACACTTTCGAACTATTCTAAGCTATTATCCTTTCGGAGGCTTAGAACAGTTTGCTTCGCAAACACTTCGTTTGTTAGTTTCTTTTCTACAGAAACCTGTTAGCGTAATCTTTTACGCCAACAGTTGGCGCCGTCCGTGGGGAACCTAGTCCGAAAAACTTCGTTCTCTACCAACCTTTTGCATCATGCCTCCTAAGCGGAGCGCACCTCGCAATCCCACTCGGAGGTCCTCTCGGATCTCCGGAGAGATACCCTTCGACACAGTCGAAGTCGGAGGGTCTTCGACTATCCCTCCACCTCCAACTCCGCAAGGGGCTTTTATCCCTCGAGGATACGAAACCTCTCCACCAACCCCTTCTACACTCCGACCGCCCGGAGCCACTCTGCCACCCTCTATTCCGATTGGAACTGATCATACCAGTTCTCAAGACCCGGAAGGTCCTTCCGGAGGAGATGAAGATACCCTTCGAGATATGGCCACTCAAATGGCCAATCTTCAAGCCGAGGTAGCAAGGTGGCGACAGGAGGCTGCGAACAGGCTTCGCCCTCAAGTCACCCCAGCTATCCCCGAAGTGCACGAAGACGACGATCTTGATTATCCCGAAGCCCCGGAGAACGCTTCTTACGACAATGAATCTCCATTGCATCCTGAGCTTCAGAAGATTCGCTTCAATCCGAAGTTCAAAACTTCGAAGCTCTGCAAGTATGCCGGAGACGAAGATCCCAGTGAGTTTGTGCGTTCTTATGCCCTAGCGATTGAGGCTAGCGGCGGAGACAGAGAGACTATGGCGAAGTGCTTCCCATTAGCTCTTCAAGGAGTGGCGTTGCGATGGTTCTGGTCTTTAAAGCCAGGATCAATCATTTCCTGGTCACAGTTGAAGAGGAAGTTTATAAGTAACTTTCAGGGCACCTTCGTGCCCCCCATGTCAACAGGGAGCCTTTTCCAAGTGAAGCAGCTCCCCGGAGAAACATTGAGACAGTACTTCAAGCGCTTCGCTCACACGAAGTCGCAAATCCGGGGGCTGTCTACATCTTCAGTGGTCGATGCGGCTCGGGAAGGCGTCAGTCATAAAGGCCTTCTGGATAAATTGCATCGGAAGAGCATCACCACAGTATCACAGCTGATGTCATACTTCGAGGAATACTCGAAGTCAGAAGAAGGTTGGCTTCGGAGGACTACTGCTACTTCGACAGTGTTGACAGAAGTTAAAGCAGAGGTGAAGACTTCGGCTCAGCCGCAAGAACCAGTCTTCGAAGTGCAACATGATAGAAGAAGAGGGCAAAAGCACCCTCGTTCTGAGGTCTTAAACATTGCACCCCCGCAGAAGTTTGCACCAAGAGCTCCACAGTCTGCAGGGAACAAGTCCAGCGGCTGGAGGCCGCCAGGGAAAACGGCTGGCAAGGGCCAGACCCTTTTTTGCTGTATTCATGGAGAGAACCGAAGCCATGCAACTGACACCTGCAAGGCTATTCTTACCCTTCGGGGAGAATACTTGGAGAGAACTTCGGGTCGAGGTAGTACCGACCGAAGTCCAGCAGCAGCAGTGCGCTCGGAGCCGGTCCAGGCTGTGGCGCGGATAGAAAATCTTGATGCTGCAAGGCATCCTCCGGTGGCGAATGTTATGCCACCTCCGAAGCAAGAAGAAGGGCAAGATAGAGGGAAGAGAGTAGTTCTCCCTATCTCCGGAGGAGGTACCCTCGGAAGCATGTCCAAGAGACAGCGAAGAGAGTACGTTCGAGAAGTAGGCCACATTGGAACTTCGTCATCTGCAGCTGCAATGCCGGAGTGGTCTCATGTTCCAATATCTTTCTCTGCGGAGGATGCAGCTGGTATCAAGTTCCCGCATGCAGATCCATTGGTTATCACTGCTGATATTGCAGGAACAGAAGTCCGAAGGGTACTAATTGACGGAGGTAGCTCGGCAGATATCATATTTGTACAAGCCTTCGATCAGTTATGCATTTCCCGGAAGCATCTCCTTCCAGCGGCTCGTCCTCTGCAAGGCTTCGCAGGACCCCCGCTAGATGCACTTGGCCAGATAGGCCTGGAAGTAACCTTCGGAGAAGGTTTACTAGCCCGAACTGAAGAAGTTATCTTTGATGTGGTGGATACCCCGTATGCTTATAATGTTATCTTTGGCCGAGGCATGTTGAATCAGTTCGGAGCTGTGGCGCATCACAATTACTTATGCATGAAGATGCCCACACAATCAGGAGTTCTGACAGTCTTCGGAGATCAAGCCATAGCTCGGAGAGCAGAATATGGTCATGGTCCTCCTCTTGATCCGAGGCAAGTAAACAGTGTCCAAGAAAATGGAGAAATTTTTTCAGCCTCCTCCGAAGCTTCGAAGAAGTCGTTTCCAAGACCAAGTCCCGAAGGAGAGATTGCAACGAAGATCATTGTCAAAGATGGTAAAGAATACACTTTTCAGTTTGGTAAAGATTTACCTCCCGAAGTTGCAACTTCCTTGGAAAAGGTTGTAGGAGAAAATTTGGATGTCTTCGCCTGGTCTGACGAAGATATCACCGGAGTCGATCGGGATATTATTGAGCACAGCTTGCTTGTAAACCCGAAGGCCCGGCCTGTTCGACAAGGGCTCCGGAAGATGTCCGCAGAGAGAGCTGCTCTAGCTAAGGACGAAGTTGAAAAACTGTTGAAGGCTGGGATTATCAGAGAAGTGGCCCACACAGAATGGCTAGCCAACCCAGTCTTCGTCAGGAAGAAGTCTTCCGGAAAGTGGCGCATGTGCATTGATTTCACATCTTTGAATAAAGCGTGCCCACGTGACCCCTACCCCATGCCCCGAATTGATCAACTAGTTGACTCCACTGCAGGTTCGGAGTTACTAAGCTTCCTTGACGCGTATTCCGGATATCATCAAATATGGTTGAAGCGCGAAGATGAAATCAAGACGAGCTTTGTAACTCCTTCGGGAGTTTTCTGCTATGTAAGAATGCCCTTCGGCCTAAGAAATGCCGGGGCTACTTTTTCAAGATTAGTTGCTAAGGCTCTAGGTCATCAATTAGGTCGCAATGTGGAGGCCTATATGGATGATATTGTAATAAAGAGTGCTTTAAAGCACCAACATAGCCTAGACTTAGCAGAAACATTCAATAGCCTTCGGGCATGTGGGATCCGCCTTAACCCCGAAAAATGTATATTCGGAGCTAAGGCTGGAAAGTTGTTAGGGTACTTAGTTTCAAGCAGGGGAATTGAAGCTAGCCCTACTCAAATAACTGCGCTGCAGAAGATGGCTCCTCCGGAGAATTTAAAGCAAGTGCAAAAGCTGACTGGACGTCTGGCCGCACTTAGCAGGTTTTTATCAAGGTCTGCGGAGAGGAGCTTGCCAATATTTAAAGCTTTGAAAGGGTCCGAAGATTTTGCATGGACACCGGAGTGTCAGAAAAGCTTCGAAGATATTAAAAATTATCTCAGCAATCTTGCTACACTCACGGTGCCTATTGCGGACGAAACCCTACTCCTATATCTTGCAGCTACAGGTTCAGCTGTCAGTGCAGTCCTTGTCAGAGAAGCAGATATTAATGGGAAGTTGGTCCAAAATCCTGTCTATTTTGTATCCGAAGCATTGTCAGGAGCGAAGACAAGATACTCCGAACTTGAAAAGTTCGTTTATGCTCTGATAATGGCTTCGAGGAAGCTAAGACATTATTTTTTGGCTCATAATGTAATTGTACCATCTTCGTATCCTTTAGGAGATATGCTCCGAAGCAAAGATTCCACTGGAAGGATTGGAAAGTGGGCAGTAGAGCTAGCACCCTTCGGCATATCTTTCCTGGCAAGGACAGCTATCAAATCTCAAGTTCTAGCAGACTTCGTAGCAGAGTGGACTCCACCTGCGAAGTTGATTCCGGAGAAATCAGATGACGGAGTTTGGACTATTTACTCCGATGGGGCTTTTCAAGCATCCGGAGCAGGCATTGGGGCAGTATTAATTTCACCGTCAGGGCAAAGAGCAATGTACTCCGCAAGACTCAACTTTAAGTCTACCAATAATATAGCGGAGTACGAAGGAATATTATTGGGACTTCGGAAAGCACGTGCTCTAGGGGCTACAAGAATAATTATAAAGACAGATTCTCAGATAGTAGCAGGGCACGTAGACAAAAGTTTTCAGGTCCGACATCCACAGCTTGCAAAGTATTTGGAAGAAATTCGCAAGATCGAAGCACATTTCAAGGGTATTTCCATTCGGAGTATACCAAGAGCTGAAAACGTGCAAGCGGACATTTTAGCGAAGGCTGCTGCCGGAGCTGTGGATGTGCCTGACGAAGCTTTCTATGAGGAGCTCAATATACCTTCGGTGCCACAAGTTGCTTCTGCAGAGATTCTCTGCATTCCTAGTGCAGATTGGAAGGATTCAATCATAGAACTCTTGCAAGGAGGAACAAATTTGCCCGAAGAACCCCAATTGTCAAGATTAAAGCTCAGAGCAAGAAACTATCAGCTAATCAACGGTATATTATACAAGGCCGGAGTATGTTCCCCTCTACTCCGATGTATATCTCAAGCCGAAGGCCAAGAAATTCTTCGAGAAATTCACGAAGGCCTTTGTGGAAGCCATTTAGCCCCTAGAGCTCTGGCAGGAAAAACACTTCGCCAGGGGCTTTATTGGCCCACAATAACAGCTGATGCGGAGAGCTTAGTCCGCACTTGCCAAGGATGCCAGTGGATGGGTCGACGGAGTCATCGCCCACCAACAGCTCTTCAAGTCATTGCTCCGGTATGGCCTATGGCCAGATGGGGTATGGATCTAATTGGTCCCTTTCCGTTAGCAAAGGGAAATCTAAAGTTCGCAGTGGTAGCTATCGAATATTTCTCTAAGTGGGTGGAAGCAGAGCCCTTAACAGCTATCACTTCGAATAATGTACAGAAATTCTTCTGGAAAAACATTATTTGCCGGTTCGGAGTGCCTAGATATCTCACAGTTGATAATGGAACACAGTTCGACGCAGAACCCTTCAGGAAGTTTTGCGAAGACCTAGGCATTCAACTATGTTTTGCTGCAGTGAGACATCCTCAGTCGAATGGAGCAGTTGAGCGAGCCAATGGAAATATCTTATCAGGGCTAAATCGAAGAATAGTAGGATTATCAAAGGGACTGTGGACCGAAGAGCTTCCGAAGATTCTGTGGTCCATTCGGACTACGCAAACAAGGTCCACAGGTTTTACTCCGTTCAGACTACTATTCGGAGATGAAGCTATGACTCCAACGGAGCTCAAAGGAGGATCACTTCGCAGCACCGAACCAGACATCGAAGAAGAAAGACAAGCTTCGTTAGATTTGTCAGAAGAAACAAGGCTTCGAGCTGTAGCCAATTTATCAAAGTATCATCAGCAGACGAAGACTTGGTATGACCCGAAGGTTAAGCTCAGCGAGTTAAGACCGGGTCATCTTGTTCTACGAAGCATTATAGCACCAGGGAAGTTAGGCAATAAATGGGAAGGTCCATATCTAATCGTCCGCTCGGGGCGCCCTGGTTCATTTAAATTAGCTAATTTAGAAGGTGAAGAGTTAGCACATACTTGGCATGCGGAGCACCTAAAGCGATACTTCGCATAAGGGCTCCTTGTAATTTGCTTGTAATCACCTCTAAATTAATAAAGCATACACCCTGTAGTTTGCCTTCCCCTTGACACTCCTAGTTTCCCGAGCGGACGCGCTGGGACAGAAGTCGATCGAGAGGGAAGTGTCATCAAGCTGGGCTGTATTTCCGGACTTCGAACCCTTAAAGTCGAAGCCTCCGGTGTGGTGGCTGAAATCCATCCGGAGCCCAAGCTGATACCTTGTAGGCATCCGTAAAAGAGCCAATACCACATTCTACGGAGTCCAAGCTTCGGCTGGTAGACTTCCGTAAAAAGAGCCGAAGGTGGCCAAAATCTGCGGAGTCCAAGCTGCAGCTTGTCAGACTTCCGTAAAAAGAGCCGAAGGTGGCCAAATTCTGCGAAGTCCAAGCTCCGGCTGGTAGACTTCTGCAAAAAAGAGCCGAAGGTGGCCAAATTCTGCGAAGTCCAAGCTCCGGCTGGTAGACTTCTGCAAAAATAGCCGAAGGTGGCTACAATTCTGTGAAATCCAAGCTCCGGCTGGTAGATTTCTACAAAAAACAAGCCGAAGGTGGCTAAAGCAAAACAGCATTTAAGCCATGAGCTTCGAATGACTGTTCATATGCGTCCAAAGTGACAAAATTTTTTAAGACATTAAAGTGTCCTGGAAGTTATCTCAATTGATCTCTTTCATGAAATAAACAAAGGTACCAAGTTACCATTCTTCTGACTACAAATAGTCGAAGACATTTCATAAGATTTCAAAAGATCTTTAAATGACAGAGGGGCTCCGAACCCCCAAAAAATTGTACTCCGAAGTTTTTTCTTTGCGCATAACCATCTTTGAATACAGTTCGAAGTTGCTTATACCCAAAGAGGGGCTAGTAAATATGGAGACAATTTTAAATCGGCATTCATTATTGAAACATATGTGTTTACAGATTACATTATGAAAAATTGGTATCTATACCAAGAAGGAATCGGAGACCTCTTCGGTCCCGAGAGCTAGGGGTGGAACGACTAGTTCCAACATCGGAAGTTCTAAGAACTTTACGTTTAACTCTCTTCCTCCCCTTCGAAGCTCTAAAATCCTTCTGTTCTTGCTGAAGTTCGGCCCAAGTTCGAAGCCGCTCGGGGCTTCTCTCCCAGCTTCTAAGATCTTCAGATCTTTTATTTTGGGCTTCACCTTCGTCTTCGGACCAATTAGTGTCTTCAGAAGACGAGGTGTTTGCGTCGCTCTCTTTATCTTCCTCTTTAATATAAGACAATATGTCTTTGATTACTTCGGGCGCAATAACGCCGGAGTCATCTCGAGGGATAAGGAATCGAGGACGTTTATAACTCTTGAGAAGTTCGAAGGTTTTCCACAATGAGCGAAGTTCGCTGTTAAGCTCTAACACTTCGATATCTTCGATAAGAGGCAAAGCCTAAAAATATAATAAACAAGATTTTCATTGATAAATGATTACAAGCACAAAGCTTTACACGGTTAAAAATCCTAAAACATTCCTAAACCTGTGGGTTTGAAGGAGGTTGGCTGCTCGAAGCTTGGCTTCGAACATGCTTCTGGCGTTGGCCTTCATCAATCCAAGCCTTGATCGCAGACCGACCTTCGGCTCTCCACGAAGTTTGGAAGGCCCGCCAAGCAGCAGCTACGCCTTCGGAAGGTTTGAGAAGTCGGTCGTCGTCGAAGGTGATTGGACCTCTTCCTGCGTCCGGAGTTATTGATCGGCCCAAATCCTCGTAATAGCGAAGCAGACCAACAGCAGACACATGTCCGGAGAGTTCTCCGTATCTAATGCCCGCCGTCTTCATCTGCTTCGCCACCCCTTGGATCCTTTTCAACCGGCGCAGAAGGCTGATGTTATCATCAGAAGGGAGAATTCCAGTAGTACCGAAGTACTCCAGGACTTCTAACAACTGATTCATAATCTCCGCAGCCACCTTCTCAGACTTCAACTTATCCTCATTCAGCGCATCCTTTGCCGAAGTAACTTCGTCCAAAACCCCAGAAAGCCTAGCATTCTCAGTGGTCAAAGTATTTTTCTGTGTCAACAATTGGCTAGCTTCCTCTTCAAGCCGGACGAGCCTAGACCCTGCAGTAGCATGCTCCGTCCGTAGTTTGTCAACTTCTGCTCGAAGCACAATCCTTTCCGCTTCGAGCTCTTTCTTTACAGCCTCCAAGCTTTGCCTGGCCCTTCGCTCTGTTAATATTATATTGTCCATTTGAGTCACTCGACTTTCGGAGATGTTAAAATTCCTTCGAAGAGTGCTATTTTCTTCCCGGAGCCGAGCGATTTCTTCGTCATTGCATAGACTTGCAGCTCGGGCCAAGACAGTTTGCTGCCAAAGTAAAAATCAAAGTAAATATTCATTCGAAGATAAATTCTATAATAATTTGCAGTTTTTTCATACTTGATAAGCTGTACGTTCAATAATGGCATTAAGCTCCGTCCTGTCAGCCTTGCGCAGGATGGACACTAATTCAGTCTCCCCTATCTCACGACTAGCTCGATCCAAAGGTTCGAGCAAAGTCCGAAGACCAGTTGTTTGCCCTAAGAAAGGAGCCAGCAAGGGGAGCATGCTTATTGCCTCTTGGTCATCTTCGTTCAATGAAGGACCGGAGCTTTGGCCTGCGGACTTCGGAGCCACTGGAGTTCGAACCTCCCTGGAAGATTGGCTCTCGTCTGTTGAATCAGACGGAGTTGATTCAGAGCTTATAGCAGGCAGGGGCTCTATTTGTCTTTTGCCTCTTCCAGGCCCCTTTTGAGTAACTCTTGGGGCTGGCTCCGAAGTCGTCGATGGTTCGGGAATTATTTCCTCCTGGCGGACTTCTTCCATAGGAGTGGGTTCTGCAAAACAATCAAAAGTATTATACATAGTATAAAAATTCAAATAAATACAAAAGTTCTTCGAATTCTACCTTCGGCAGTCCGTGGAGGAGTTGTTGTCGGACTGATTGGTGGATCGAAAGCTAATTCTTCATCTGAATCAGCCGTTGAATCATGGACTACAGGAGCATCATCCTGGGTAGTCCTTGCTGCTTCTTCGGGAATCGAAGCCATAGTAACTTCAACCCCACTTTCATCCACAGGAACTTCGTCCTGAGTTACATCTTCTTGAACTACCGAAGTCCTTGGTTGATCAGCGTTTTCTCCGGACTCCGGTACGTTCACAGGTACTCCGGTTTGTGCGGCCCTTTGAGTTTCATTCTCTTCCAATAGGCGCACAAGTAACCTTTCCACTTCTTCTTGGGAATCGGAGACCGAAGCTCTGGAGCTTGAAGGTATAGGATCTAAAGGTGCGAGGTTCTTCGGCTTCCGAGCCACCCTCTTCACCGGAGTCTTTGCTGAACCCGAAGCTCCGGCTTCGGCTACTCTTTTCTTGGGGCCTTTCTCCTGAGGCACCCAGTCCGTCAGAGGGGGTGGAGTTAACTCCAACATTCCCCATACTCTGTTAAAGCGCTCCCAACTTCCGACTAACTTGATTCGCCATTCTTTTTCTGACGGAGTTGGAGCACCCAAAATCTTCTCTGAAGACCTTACAATTTGCTCTGAAGTAACAGGGGCTGAAGATTCTACAAAATAAATAATTCAAGTCAGTTTTTCTTCGAAGTAAATATGTTTAATGCATGTTGTTTTCGAAGTTACCTGTAGGACTTGAAGTCAAGTTAATTCTCCGAAGACCACCTTCGGAATCATCTTCGAAGATAATAGGCCAGTCAGCCATCAACGGAGGAATTTGAAGACCAATGAACTCTTCGGCCAAATCCCGCATACTGAGTCTTCGGCTAACTTTTTCAAGCAAGTTCAGACGGGCTTCGAATTGGCCTTCGTCAGGACGCACCAAAGCTTCTTTTCGGAACTGGATTTCTTTAAGAGGTCCAGCCAGAGGATTGCTTGCCCCGACTTCGGCATAGAACCATTTCAGCACCCAATCAGTATACCATCTAGCATTGATGGCTTTAGCAGGGAATCGCAGAGCGTATTCATCTCGAAGCCTGAAATTGATGCTTCCGAAGGCAACCACTACTTTTTCACCTCCGGAGCCTACGAAGGTCTTCGGCTGACAAGTTGCTCTATGCAATGCTGCGAAGATTTCAGCCCTCCCCTCACAACCTTCGGCTCTTAGAGCCCACTCGAAGATAGCTAATCTAGCTACAGCATTCGGAGACAGCTGGGGGAGGGTTACATGAAATAAGTCAAGGACTTCAGCCAAGAAATCTACAGCAGGAAGGCCCAAGCCTGCTTCGAAAAAAGCTTCGAACACTACGACTTCTCCGGGTCTTGGTGATGGGATTGCTTCTTTCCCTGGTTTTCGAATCATAATACCTGCACCTATATTTCCTCCTACTGCCATTGCCAGGGACTCTCTTTTGCAGGTTGAATGTCCTAATTCAAAGGATTGGTCCAGATATTTGGTCGATGGAGGGCATAGACCTTGATCATCGGCGATTTGGAGATTTTTTCCCTTTGCCGCCATGGAAGTTGTCGCCTGCATCGAAGGCATCGCCGCCACTGTTGCCGCTGCCGCTGCCGCAGCCGCTTGTTGACGAGCCAAGGTCGAAGGAGGTGCAGAGCTTTTGGTCTTCGCCATCGCAATCGCTGGGTTGATCCGAGAGAGTGGGGACTAGGACTCAAGAACTCGAAAGCTAGGGCTCAAGAACTCAAGAACTCAAAAGGCTTTTGACTGGGAGCAAGCAGTGAAAAGGTAATCGAGTAAGTTCTGGAGTTCTTTATTTATAGCCTAAACTTTCCGTTTGTTACCGTTTGGGCTCTGCCCTTTCGCATTCCCGCCTGTTATTTTCCTCCGAAAATAACGCTTCGTATAACTCCGTTAGAAACAGAAACTAACGGCTATATTTTCTAAGTCCAAAAAGACTTTCGAACTTCTTGAATCAGTTCTAAGGTAGTTCGAAAAGTAATTATCTTATGACTGATTCGAAGTTCATATCTTCATGTATTTCGAAGATAAAACAAAAATCAATAACCCCTATGATTGGTTATCTTTTCTTTCCGTATACTGCTCTCCTAACATTACAGGTCGAACGGAGAAGCGTATTCGAGGGGCTACTGTTGGGGGAAAATATCTCATCTTCAGGGTTATTGCCAAAGCAGCATGAAGACAGCTGACCAGTTCGAAGATTGTCCGAAGTCCATCTTCGAAGGTGCATGGAACCTGGTTCGAAGCCCGAAGGCAGGCATTGGTTCGAAGTATGTCTTCGAACCAAAGTCCTTCAAGATCTTTTCTGCCAGCTAAGATGGAAGACTTATCTTCTATCCTATTAGATTAGTCTTTTACCATTTTAGCCCTATTAAGGAAACCGAATAGTTTCCTTAATGTCGGTTGTAATAGAGGGGTAAATAGGTCTTTTCCTTAATGTTTAGGCCTATAAATACCCCCCATTTTACCCTGTAATGAGGACCGATTACCAGTGAATCAATACACACTTTCGAACTATTCTAAGCTATTATCCTTTCGGAGGCTTAGAACAGTTTGCTTCGCAAACACTTCGTTTGTTAGTTTCTTTTCTACAGAAACCTGTTAGCGTAATCTTTTACGCCAACACCTCTAGTTTTTGGTGGTTTAAACTGTTTTGGCTCTTGAGTTTGTTCTTGTTAACAGAGTTTCTATTGGTTAAATAATGCTGATAAGTCTGATATAGTGATTTACCTCTTTGAATGAAAGATTCTCTGATGTATCTCAATTAAAATCAAATTTGATCTAGATCCTCACTGTTCGTAATCCTAGTAGTCTCTATTTCTATAGTTTTCATTCACTGAGTTTTTCTGCAGAGGTTCTGTCAGTGTTGTTTCTTCAGGTTCTTGTAGTTTGATTCATCACTTGAATTCAGTAGTGACTACTGGTTTATGAATCAGATTCATGTGTAGCTTATGAGTACTTGGTTTGAAGTCTTGATCTGAAAACTACATTTCAGTTTGCAATCCTGAAATGAAGTAGTTGGTTGGAATCTGTTTTCAGCTTTGAGTAGAAGTTGTTCAGTCCAGTTTCAATCCTGAAATATTTATGTTGTTTGTTCTGAAATGTTGTAACAATTGTGGAGAAAACAACATTTGATCAGCATTCTTTTCATTCAAAACTAGAAATTACTCCTGCTGATGAAATTGTGACGATGAATAGTACTCTATGAAATTTGTCGGCACAAACTTTTCAAATCTGTAGTTTTGTTTTCAGCAATTGAACTTCAATTAAATCTATCTAGTTCAAGTTCTGAATCTTATGTGCTGAATTGAATTTAATCTGAATTTGAAATACACAATTTGGTCCAAAACATGAATCATGTACCTTGTTGAAAGACTCTTTCACTATTCATCGTCATATTCTGAAATCTGAATTGAAAACTTGATTCTCTGGTTATCTGTTGAGTTCTGAACACCGTCGACTGATCATTTACTGACTAGCTCCTGTCGACAAACCAAGTGTCAATCTAGGAAGTTTGTTTCGGAGTTTCATCCACAGACAGTTTCAGATCGACTTTTCAAGTGTCGATTTAGACAAAAAATTTATTTGGAGTTGTTTTGTGTTCTGAATGAATACTGTGATCTTCAATTTGATTCTGTGATTTTTGGAGGAGCGTTGGGTGATTTGATTAGGCCATCACATTCACGAGAAAGTGTCGAGGCACCTATTCACCCCCCTCTAGTCGCCATTTTGATCCCACACTGCAGCATGAAGGGCAGAGTACGGCCATGGTCCACCTCTTGACCCTCGGCAGATAAATAATGTGCAAGACCATTCGGAGGATATTCCCGTGTCAAGTGAATTCTCAAAGAGGTCCTCCCCTCGGCCAAGCCACGAAGAAGAAATTGTAATGAAAATCGTTGTAAAGGACAACAAAAATTATCCTATTCAGTTTGGCAAGGAATTGCCTCCGGAAATTGCTACTTCGTTAGAAGTAGTTAGAGAAAATTTGGATGTCTTTGCCTGGTCCGATGAAGACATTCCTAGAGTTGACCGAAATATCATTGAGCACAACCTACTCATCAACCCAAGGGTTCGACCTGTTCGCTAGGGGCTCCACAAATTGTCAACGAAGAGGGCAAACCTTGCTAAAGCTGAAGTACAAAAATTATTGAAGGCCGGGATCATTAGAGAAGTGGCTCATACGGAGTGGTTAGCCAACCCAGTCTTCGTCAAGAAGAAGGCCTTCAGCAAGTGGCGCATGTGTTTTGACTTCACATCTTTGAATAAAGCATGCCCACGTGACCCCTACCTCATGCCCCACATTGATCAATTAGTCGACTCCACTGCTGGTTCGGAGCTCTTGAGCTTCCTCGACGCGTACTCTGGATATCATCAAATATGGTTAAAACGCGAAGATGAAGCCAAGAAAAGCTTTGTAACTCCTTCGGGAGTCTTTTGCTATGTAAGAATGCCCTTCGGCTTGAGAAATGTCGGGGCAACTTTTTCAAGATTAATTGCTAAAGCTCTAGGTCACCAAATAGGCCGTAACTTCGAAGCCTATCTGGATGACATTGTAATAAAGAGTGCTTTAAAGCACCAACATAGTCTAGACTTAGCAGAAAATTTTTAGAGCCTCCGAGCATGTGGAGTTTGCCTCAACCACGAAAAATGTATCTTTGGTGCTCAAGTTAGGCAATTGTTAGGGTATTTAGTTTTGAGTAGGGGAATCGAAGCTAGACCAACCCAGATAAGTACACTGCAAAGAATGGCTCCACCGGAAAATTTGAAACAAGTTCAGAAGCTTGCCATACACCTCGCAACTCTAAATAGATTCCTAGCAAGGTCCACAGAGTGGAGCCTCCCAATATTCAAAGACTTGAAAGGGTCCGAAGATTTTGCATGGACACTGGAGTGCTAGAAGAGTTTTTATGATATTAAAGATTATCTCAGCAACCTTGCAACACTCATTGTACCCATTGAAGATGAAACTCTTCTCCACTATCTTCTAGCTACGGGCTCCGCTGTCAGTGCAGTCCTTGTTCGAGAAATGGATTTCAATGGGAAGTTGGTGAAAAATCCGGTATATTTTGTATCAGAAGCTTTATCTGGAGCAAAAACTAGATACTCCGAGTTGGAAAAATTCACTTATGCTCTAGTGATGGCTTCGAGGAAATTACGAAATTATTTTCTAGCACATAATGTAATCGTACCAACTTCTTATCCTCTGGGAGATATGCTCCGAAGCAAAGATTCTATAGGGAGAATTGGAAGATGGGCCGTCGAGCTAGAACCCTTTGGCATCTCCTTTGTAGCAAGAACAGCAATCAAGTCACATGTGGTGGCTGATTTTGTAGCAGAATGGACTCTGTCTGCAGTATGGGCTTCGGAAGAATCAAGCGAAGGAATATGGACCATATACTCTGATGGAGCTTTTCAAGCATCCGGAGCAGGTGTTAGAGCGGTGATAATTTCACCTTCAGGACAGAAATAAATGTACTACGCAAGGCTAACTTTAAGTCCACCAATAATATTGCGGAGTACGAAGGAATTTTGCTAGGTCTTCGCAAGGCACGTGCCCTTGGTTCTACAAGAGTTGTTATAAAAATAGATTCCGAAATTGTAGCAGGGCACGTTGATAAAAGTTTCCAAGTTCAGCATCTGCAACTTGCTAAATATCTAGAAGAAATCCGCAAGATTGAAGAAACATTTAAAGGGATTTATGTTTGAAGCATCCCAAGAGCCGACAATGCGCAAGCCGATATCTTGGCAAAGGCTGCAGCCGGAGCCATAGATATTCCGGAAGGGGCTTTTTATGAAGAGCTTGCCTCTCCTTCGGTGCCCCAACTCCCTCCTGCGGAGGTCCTTTGCATACCAAACATCGACTGGTGGAGTTCAATTATAGAATTATTGCAAGGCGAAGCTAATTTGTCTGAAGGCCCAAAGCTATCAAGATTACAGTTAAGAATCCGGAATTATCATATTATCAATGGTATGCTATACAAGGCTGGAGTATGTTCTCCCCTACTCCGATGTATTTTCCAAGCTGAGGGCCAAGATATACTCCGAGAAATTCATGAAGGCCTTTGTGGTAGCCATCTTGCACCACGAGCCTTGGTAGGGAAAACACTTCGCCAGGGACTTTATTAGCCTACAATAGTAGCTAATGCGGAGGCTTTGGTCCGCACTTGCCAAGGCTGTCAATGGATGGGAAGATAGAGTCATTGTCCGCCAACACCCCTTCAAGTTATTTACCTGGTGTGGCCAATGGCCCAGTGGGGTATGGATCTCATTGGCCCCTTCACAATGGCAAAAGGAAGCTTAAAATTCGTAGTGGTAGCAATTGAATATTTTTCTAAGTGGTTTGAAGCAGAACCCCACACAGCTATCACTTCGAAGAATGTAAAAAAAATTCTGGAAGAATATTATATGCATGTTCGGAGTGCCTCGACAATTGACAATCAACAAGTGCACCCAATTCGATGCCGAACCCTTCAGAGAGTTCTGCGAAGGTCTTGGCATTGAAATATGTTTTGAAGATGTCCATCATCCTCAATCTAACGGGGTCGTCGAGCGAGCTAATGGTAATATTTTATCAGGCCTGAATCGAAGGATAGTAGGATTAGCAAGGGGATGTGGACTGAAGAACTCCCGAAGATTTTATGGTCCATTCGGACCACTCAAGCAAGGTCCACAGGCTTTACCCCTTTCAAGTTATTATTCAGAGATGAAGCCATGATGCCGACGGATCTTAAAGGAGGATCTCTTCGCATCTTCGCACCATCGACCCTGAAACAGAAGATGAAAGACAAGCTTCGCTGGATTTAACGGAAGAAACAAGGCTTCGAGCTATTCTAACCTAAAGAAGTATCAACATCAAACGAAGACTTGGTATGATCCGAAAAATAAATTTAATGAACTTAAACCAAGTAATTTAGTTTTGCGAAGCATTATCGCACCGGGGAAATTAGGAAATGAATGGGAAGGTCCATATATCAACCTTCATTCAGGATGCCACCGATCTTTTAAATTAGCTAATTTAGAAGGTGAAGAATTAAAGCATGCATGGCATGCGGAGCACCTTAAGCGATACTTCACATAGGGGCTCCTTGTAATCATTTGTACACACTTTCTAAATGAATAAAGCTCATGGTTCGAGTAATGCATACTTCTCAAAATGATTCCTACTTCTAGTGGATGCGCTAGGAGAACGGAGCTGATTGCGAAGGTAAGTATTATTCATTCGAACCGAATTTACGGACTTCGAGCCACTGGCCCGAAGCATCCATCAAGGTGGGAAAGTTAAATAAAAAGTGGATTCCGAGCCACCGGCTTGATAGCATCCATAAAAAGAGTCCAAAGAGAACAAATGATACGGATTCCAAGCAACCGGCTTGAAAGCATCCGTAAAAAGAGTCGAAGGAGACCACAAAAAGAGGATTCCGAGCCACCGTCTTAATAGCATCCGTAAAAAGAGTCCAAAGCAACCAAATGATACGGACTCCGAGCAATTAGCTTGAAAATGTCCGTAAAAATATCCAAAGCGACCATTATAATCGGATCCTAATACATTTGAAAATAGTCTAAAGTGACCGCATTCAAAAAGGAGTAATAAACTACAATTTTCAAACTTCGAACCAATGGGGTCGAAGACATTTTCTAGGTCCCTAGCAAACATCTATTCGAATTTTGGACTAAGTCCTTTTTTCTTCTTTAACAAAATCGGGGGCTCCGAGCCTCCAAGTATAAAAATAGTCAAATTGTACTCTTTAACGTCATAATCGTTGTGCGTAAACACCTTAGATCGAAATTCGAAGGTGCTTACACCCAAAGAGGGGCTAGGAGATAACGAGACAATTTCAAAGCATTCTAGTTTAATTTATTCAACAGATTTTATTACATTATGAAAAATTTGTGTCTAACCCAAGAAGGAAGTGGACACCCCTTCGATCCCTAGAGCTGGTTTCAGAGTTAGGCCGGCTCCGAAGGCGACTTGTCCCGGAGCCTGGAGTCTTTAAAACTTTACGCTTAACTCTTTTCCCCTCCTTTGAAGCCCGGAAATCCTTTTGCTCTTGTTGAATCTCGGCTCAAGTTCGAAGTCATTCGGGGCTTCTCTCCGCTTGCTCCTCACCAGTACACTCTTCTTCGGACCAATCAATGTCCTCCAAAGATGAAGATTCTATATTAACGACTTCTTCTTTTTCCTCTTCTTTAATATAAGCTAGCACTTCCTTGCATATATCGGGTACAACCTCTCCGTAGCTCCCTCAGGGAATTGAAAATCGAGGACACCTATGAGGCCTTAAAGCATCGAAGGTGGCCCATTGTAGGCGGAGTTCTTCGTTAATCTCTAATACTTCGAGCTCATCAAAAAAAGATTGAGAAGCATAGAAACATTTCCAAACAAGTATTTTCATTCAAAGGAGAACAAAAGATAAGTGTTGGGGGAAAATATCTCATCTTCGGGGTTATTGCCGCAACAACATGACAACAGATAGTGGATTCGAAGGTTTCCAGACGTCCATCTTCGAAGATGCCCTGAGTCAAGTTCGAAGTACGAAGATAGGCATTGGTTCGGAGTACATCTTCGAACTAAGGCAATTCGAGATCTTTATTGCCAGCTAAGATGGAAGATTTATCTTTTATATTATTAGATTAGTCTTTTACCATTTTAGCCCTATCAAGGGTACCGAATAGTTTCCACTATGTCGGTTGTAATAGAGGGGTAAATAGGTCTTTTCCTTAATATTTGGGCCTATAAATACCCCCCATTTCACCCTGTAATAGGGACCGAATACAAGTTATTCAATACACACATTCGAACTATTCTAAGTTGTTATCCTTTCGGAGGCTTAGAACAGTTCTCTTCGCAAACACTTCGTTTGTTAGTTTCTTTTCTACAGAAACCTGTTAGCGTAATCTTTTACGCCAACAGTTGGCGCCGTCCGTGGGGAACTTAGTCCGAAAAACTTCGTTCTCTACCAACTTCTTACATCATGCCTCCTAAGCGGAGCGCACCCCGCAATCCCACTCGGAGGTCTTCTCGGATCTCCGGAGAGATACCATTCGACACGGCTGAAGTCGGAGGGCCTTCGACATTCCCTCCGCAAACTCCGGAAAGGGCTTCCTTCCCTCAAACATACGAAGCTTCTCCGCCAACCCCTTCCATACTTCGACCACCCGGAGTCCCTCCTCCACCTTCCATCCCAATTCGAACTGATCCTACTAGTTCTCAAGACCCGGAAGATCCTTCCGGAGGAAATGAAGATAATCTTGGAGATATGGCCACTCAAATGGCCAACCTTCAAGCTGAGGTAGCAAGGTGGCGATAAGAAGCTGCGAACAGGCTTCACTCTCAAGCCATCCCAACTATCCCAGAAGTGCCCGAAGACGATGATCTCGATTATCCCGAAGCCCCGGAGAACGCCTCCTTCGATAATGAATCTCCGCTGCATCCAGAGCTGCAGAAAGTTCGCTTTGATCCAAAGTTCAAAACTTCGAAGCTCTGTAAGTATGCCGGAGATGAAGATCCCGGAGAGTTCGTTCGTTCTTATGCCCTAGCAATTGAAGCTAGCGGAGGAGTTCGAGACACCATGGCGAAGTGCTTCCCTTTAGCTCTTCAGGGAGTGGCATTAAGGTGGTTCTGGTCCTTGAAGCCAGGATCAATTAATTCATGGTCGCAGCTGAAGAAGAAGTTTATAAGCAATTTTCAAGGCACCTTCGTGCCTCCCATGTCAACAGGAAGCCTTTTCCAGGTGAAACAGCTCCCCGGAGAGACATTGAGGCAATATTTTAAGCGCTTCGCTCATACGAAGTCGCAAATTCGGGGGTTGTCTGCATCCTCGGTAGTTGATGCAGCTCGGGAAGGCGTCACTCATCAAGGCCTCCTGGATAAGCTTCATCGGAAAAGCATCTCCTCGGTCTCTCAGTTGATGTCATACTTCGAGGAGTATGCGAGGTCAGAAGAGGGTTGGCTTCGAAGGACTGCCACTACTTCGTCCATATTGCAAGAAGTTAAAGTAGAAGTGAAAACTTCGGCACAGCCGCAAGAACCAGTCTTCGAAGTGCAACATGATTGGAGAAGAGGGCAAAAGCAACCTCGTTCTGAAGTCATGAATATTGCACCCCCACGGAAGTTTACACAGAGAGCTCCACAGTCTTCGGGGAACAAGGCCAGCGGCTGGAGGCCGCCAGGGAAAACGGCTGGCAAGGGCCAGACCCTTTTCTGCTGCATCCATGGAGAAAATCGAAGCCATGCAACTGATACCTGCAAGGCTATACTTACCCTAAGGGGAGAGTACCTAGAGAGAACTTCGGGTCGAGGTACTACCGACCGAGTTCCAGCTGCAACACGCCCAGAGCCGGTCCAGGCTGTGGCGCGGATAGAAAACTTTGATGCTACAAGACACCCTCCAGTGGCCAATGTTATGCCACCTCCGAAGCAAGAGGAAGGGCAAGATCGAGGGAAAAGAGTGGTCCTTCCCATCTCTGGCGGAGGTACCCTCGGAAGCATGTCCAAGAGACAGCGAAGGGACTACGTCAGAGAAGTAGGCCATATTGGGACTTCATCGTCTGCAGCTGCAATGCCGGAGTGGTCTCACGTACCGATATCTTTTTCTGCGGAGGATGCAGCTGGTATTAAGTTCCCGCATGCAGATCCACTGGTTATCACTGCTGATATTGCGGGTACTGAAGTTCGAAGGGTGTTGATTGACGGAGGTAGTTCGGCAGATATCATTTTTGTTCAAGCCTTCGATCAATTGTGCATTTCCAGGAAGCATCTCCTTCCAGCGGCCCGTCCTCTGCAAGGCTTCGCAGGACCTCCGCTTGATGCACTTGGCCAAATAGGCCTGGAAGTTACCTTCGGAGAAGGTTTATTGGCCCGAACTGAGGAAGTAATCTTCGATGTTGTAGATGCCCCGTATGCTTACAACGTCATCTTCGGAAGAGGCATGCTAAACCAGTTCGGAGCTGTGGCGCATCACAATTATTTATGCATGAAGATGCCCACACAAGCAGGAGTCCTTACAGTCTTCGGAGATCAAGCCATTGCTCGGAGGGCGGAATATGGTCATGGTCCCCCTCTTGATCCAAGACAAGTAAACACTGTACAAGATAATGAAGAAATTTTTTCAGCCTCCTCTGAAGCTTCGAAGAAGTCCTTTCCGAGACCAAGTCCCGAAGGAGAGATTGCAACGAAGGTCATTGTTAAAGATGGTAAAGAGTATACATTTCAATTTGGTAAAGATTTACCTCCTGAAGTTGCAACCTCCTTGGAAAAGGTGGTGGAAGAAAATTTGGATGTCTTCGCTTGGTCTGACGAAGATATCACCGGAGTCGATCGGGATATCATTGAACATAGTTTACTTGTAAACCCGAAGGCCCGGCCTATTCGGCAAGGACTCCGAAAAATGTCTGCAGAAAGAGCTGCTCTAGCGAAGGACGAAGTTGAGAAATTGTTGAAGGCTGGGATTATCAGAGAAGTGGCTCACACAGAATAGTTAGCCAATCCAGTCTTCGTCAGAAAGAAGTCTTCCGGGAAGTGGCGCATGTGCATTGATTTCACATCCTTGAATAAAGCATGCCCACGTGACCCCTACCCCATGCCTCGAATTGATCAATTGGTTGACTCCACCGCAGGTTCGGAGTTATTAAGCTTCCTTGACGCGTATTCTGGTTATCATCAAATATGGTTGAAGCGCGAAGATGAAATCAAGACAAGCTTCGTAACTCCTTCGGGAGTCTTCTGTTATGTAAGAATGCCCTTCGGCTTAAGAAATGCTGGGGCTACTTTTTTGAGGTTAGTTGCTAAGGCTCTAGGTCATCAATTAGGTCGCAATGTGGAGGCCTATATGGATGATATTGTAGTAAAGAGTGCTTTAAAGCACCAGCATAGCCTAAACTTGGTAGAAACATTCAATAGCCTTCGGGCATGTGGGATCCGTCTTAACCCCAAAAAAAGTATCTTCGGAGCTAAGGCTGGAAAGTTGTTAGGGTATTTAGTTTCAAGCAGGGGAATTGAAGCTAGCCCTACTCAAATAACTGCGCTACAAAAGATGGCTCCTCCGGAAAATTTAAAGCAAGTGCAAAAGCTGACTGGGCGTCTGGCAGCACTTAGCAGGTTTTTATCAAGGTCTACGGAGAGAAGCTTGCCTATATTTAAAGCATTGAAAGGGTCCGAAGATTTTGCATGGCACCGGAGTGTCAGAAAAGCTTCGAAGATATTAAAGAGTATCTCAGTAATCTTGCTACACTCACGGTGCCTACTGCGGACGAAACCCTACTCCTTTACCTTGCAGCTATAGGTTCTGCTGTCAGCGCAGTCCTTGTCAGAGTAGTGGATTTCAATGGGAAGTTGGTCCAAAATCCTGTTTATTTTGTATCCGAAGCATTATCAGGAGCGAAGACAAGATACTCCGAACTTGAGAAGTTCGTTTATGCTCTGATAATGGCTTCGAGGAAGTTAAGACATTATTTTTTGGCACACAATGTAATTGTACCAACTTCGTATCCTTTAGGAGATATGCTTCGAAGCAAGGATTCCACTGGAAGGATTGGGAAGTGGGCAGTTGAGCTAGCACCCTTCGGCATATCTTTCTTGGCAAGGACAGCAATCAAATCGCAAGTCCTAGCAGACTTTGTAGCAGAATGGACTCCACCTGCAAATTTGGTTCCGGAGAAGTCAAGTGACGGAGTTTGGATTGTTTACTCCGATGGGGCTTTCCAAGCATCTGGAGCAGGCATTGGGGCAGTGTTGATTTCACCTTCAGGGCAAAGAGCAATGTACTCCGCAAGACTCAACTTTAAGTCTACCAATAATATAGCGGAGTATGAAGGAATTTTATTGGGACTCCGAAAAGCACGTGCTCTAGGGGCTACAAGAATAATTATAAAGACAGATTCTCAGATAGTAGCAGGGCACGTAGATAAAAGTTTCCAAGTTCGGCATCCACAGCTTGCAAAGTACTTAGATGAAATCCGTAAAATTGAACCACACTTCAAGGGTATTTCCATTCGGAGTATACCAAGAGCAGAAAATGTGCAAGCGGACATCTTAGCAAAAGCTGCAGCCAGAGCTGTGGATGTGCCCGAAGAAGCTTTCTATGAGGAGCTCAATATACCTTCGGTGCCACAAATTCCCTCTGCAGAGATTCTTTGCATTCCTAGTGCAGATTGGAAAAATTCAATCAGGGAACTTTTACAGGGAGGAACAAATTTGCCCGAAGAGCCACAGCTGTCAAGATTAAAGCTTAGAGCCAGAAATTATCAAATAATCAACGGTATTTTATACAAGGCCGGAGTATGTTCCCCTCTACTCCGATGTATATCTCAAGCCGAAGGCCAAGAAATTCTTCGAGAAATTCATGAAGGCCTTTGTGGTAGCCATTTAGCCCCTAGAGCTTTGGCAGGAAAAACACTTCGCCAGGGGCTTTATTGGCCTATGATAACAGCTGATGCGGAGAGCTTAGTCCGCACTTGTCAAGGATGCCAATGGATGGGTCGACGTAGTCATCGCCCACCGACAGCTCTTCAAGTCATTGCTCCAGTATGGCCTATGGCCAGATGGGGTATGGATTTAATTGGCCCCTTTCCAGTAGCCAAGGGAAATCTGAAGTTCGCAATGGTAGCTATTGAATATTTTCTAAGTGGGTGGAAGCAGAACCCTTAACAGCTATCACTTCGAACAATGTACAGAAATTCTTCTGGAAGAACATCATTTGCCGGTTCGGAGTGCCTAGATACCTCACAGTTGATAATGGAACACAGTTCGACGCAGAACCCTTCAGGAAGTTTTGCGAAGATCTAGGCATTCAGCTATGTTTTGCTGCAGTGAGGCATCTTCAGTCTAATGGAGCTGTAGAGCGAGCCAATGGAAATATTTTGTCAGGCCTAAATCGAAGGATAGTAGGATTAGCCAAGGGACTGTGGACCGAAGAGCTTCCGAAGATTTTGTGGTCCATTCGGACTACACAAACAAGGTCCACAGGTTTTACTCCGTTCAGACTACTATTCGGAGATGAAGCTATGACTCCAACGGAGCTCAAAGGAGGATCATTTCGCAGCACCGAACCGGACATTGAAGAAGAAAGACAAGCTTCGTTAGATTTATCAGAAGAAACAAGACTTCGAGCTGTAGCAAATTTATCAAAGTATCATCAGCAGACGAAGGCTTGGTTCGACCCGAAGGTTAAGCTCAATGAACTAAGACCGGGTCATCTTGTTCTACGAAGCATTATAGCACCAGGGAAGTTAGGGAATAAATGGGAAGGTCCATACCTAATTGTCCGTTCAGGGCGCCCTGGCTCCTTTAAGTTAGCTAATTTAGAAGGTGAAGAGTTAGCACATACTTGGCATGCGGAGCACCTAAAGCGATACTTCGCATAAGGGCTCCTTGTAATTCGCTTGTAATCATCTTCTAAATTAATAAAGCATATGATCCTGATAGTGCCTTCCCCTCATAGACTTTCAGCTTCCGAGTGGACGCACTGGAACCGCGGGGTCGACCGAGAGGGAAGTGTCATGAAGCTGGGTTGTATTTTTCAGACTTCGAACCTGCAAGTTCGAAGCTTCCGACGTGGGGGCTGACATAATCTGGAGCCCAAGCCACCGGCTTGTAGGCATCCGTAAAAGAGCCCAAAACCACACCATACGGAGTCCAAGCCATTGGCTGGTAGACTTCCGTAAAAAGAGCTGAAGGTGGCCAAAACATACGGAGTCCAAGCCATTGGCTGGTAGACTTCCGTAAAAAGAGCCGAAGGTGGCCAAAACCTGCGAAGTCCAAGCCATTGGCTGGTAGACTTCCGCAAAAAGAGCCGAAGGTGGCCAAAATATACGGAGTCCAAGCCATTGGCTGGTAGACATCCGTAAAAAGAGTCCAAAGAGACCATTGCAAACTCCGAACCATTGGTTCGACAGAGATCGCAAAAATAAGCCGAAGGTGGCTAAAGCAAAACAGAATTTAAGCCATGAGCTTCGAATGTCTGTTAACATAGTCCAAAGTGACAAATTATCTAAGATACTAAAGTATCTTGAAAGTTATCTCAAATGATTTCTTTCATAAAACAAAGGTACTAAATTGCCATTTTTTTTCCGACTGCAAATAGTCGAAGACATTTTATAAGATTTTCAAAGATCTTTAAATTACAGAGGGGCTCCGAACCCCCAAAAAATTGTACTCCGAACTTTTTTCTTTGCGCATAACCATCTTTGAATACATTTCGAAGTTGCTTATACCCAAAGAGGGGCTAGTAAATATGGAGACAATTTTAAATCGGTATTCATTATTCAAACGAATGTGTTTACATATTACATTATGAAAAATTGGTATCTATACCAAGAAGGAATCGAAGATCTCTTCGGTCTCAAGAGCTAGGGGTGGAACGACTAGTTCCAGCGCTGGGAGTTCTAATAACTTTGCGTTTAACTCTCTTGCTCCCCTTCGAAGCTCTAAAATCCTTCTGTTCTTATTGAAGCTCGGCCCAAGTTCGAAGCCATTCGGAGCTTCTTTCCCAGCTTCTAAGATCTTCAGATCTTTTATTTTGAACTTCATCTTCGTCTTCAGACCAAATAGTGTCTTCAGAAGACGAAGTGTTTACGTTAACTTCTTTTTCTTCCTCTTTAATATAAGACAATACATCTTTGATTACTTCGGGCGCAATTACGCCGGAGTCATCTCGAGGAATTAGAAATCGAGGACGCTTGTAAGTCTTTAGAAGTTCGAAGGTGTTCCATAATGAGCGAAGTTCGTCGTTAATTTCTAACACTTCGATATCTTCCGTATGAGACAAAGACTAAAAATATGATAAACAAATTTTCATTGATAAAGGTTCATAAACACGAAGCTTTACATAGTTAGAAATCCTAAATTATTCCTAAACCTGCGGGTTTGGAGGAGGCTGACTGCTTGAGGCTTGGTTCCGAACTTGCTTCTGGCGTTGACCTTCGTCGATCCAAGCCTTGATCGCAGTGCGACCTTCGGCTCTCCATGAAGCTTGAAAGGCCTGCCAGGCAGCAGTTACGCCTTCGGAAGGAGTCAGAAGCCGCTCGTCGTCGAAGGTAATAGGGCCCTCTGCGCTCGGAGTGATTGTTCGGCCCAAGTCCTCGTAGTAACAAAGTAGTCCAATGGCGGACACTTGTCCGGAGAGTTCTCCGTAACGAATGCCCGCCGTCTTCATTTGCTTCGCTGCTCCTTGGATCCTTTTTAACCGGCGCAGCAGAGTGACGTTGTCATCTGAAGGAAGTGATCCAGTAGTACCGAAGTACTCCAGAACACCTAGCATCTGTTCTATGACCTCCGTAGCTACCTTCTCGGACTTAAGCTTTTCTTCAATTAATGCATCCTTGCTCGAAGTCGTTTCTTCTAGAACTCCGGAAATCCTAGCATTCTCTGTAGTTAAAGTATTCTTCTGATTTAGGAGTTGGCTAGCTTCTTCTTGGAGCCTCACAAGCTTGGACCCAGCATTAGCATGCTCCAACCGCCCCTTTTCGATTTCCGCTCGAAGCACGATCCTTTCTGCTTCGAGCTCCTTATTTGCAGCCTCCAAACCCTGTTTGGCCCTGCGTTCTGTTGAAATCATATTATTCATTTGAACCACTCTAGCTTCGGAGAAAGACAAGTTGCGCTGAAGAGCTTCGTTTTCTTCCCGAAGCTGAGCAAGTTCATGTTCGCCTAATAAAGTTGCAGCGCGGGCCAAGACCGCTTGCTAAGAAAAGAAAAAACTGAAGTAAGAAACTATTCATGTATAATTTGTTATTGGTTCGAAGGTGTTCCGTACCTGGTAGGCTGCTCGTTCCATGGCAACGTTTAGCTCCGAACTCTTCGCCCTACTTAAAATAGCTACCAGCTCTGTCTCCCCGACTTCGCGACTGACTCGACCTAAAGGTTTGAGCAGAGTCCGAAGCCCGGTTCTTTGCTCCAAAAAAGGAGTTAAAAGAGGGAGCATTGCCGAAGCTTCTTGGTCATCCCTGCTTGGCGAAGCTCCGGAGCGTTCTGCTGAGGTCTTTGGAGCTTCAGTAGATGGCCCCCCCTCAGTAGATTGACTCGCGTCTGTTGATTCAGACGAAGTTGATCCTTGAGCAGGGAGAGGTTCTATATGTCTTTTACCCCTTCCAGGCCCTTGTTGAGCGACTTCCGGGTGAGGCTCCGAAGTTGTCGAAGGCCCTTGAATTGGATCTTCGCGACGCACTTCTTCCACGGAAGAGGGCTCTGCAAAAGCAAAGGTATTATACATTGTATAATTTTGCAGAAAAGAACAAGAAAATCATGCGAAGTTTACCTTCGACATTTTGGGGGCGAGCAAGCATCGGACTGCTCGGAGGATCGAAGGTAAGGTCTTCGTCTGAATCCAAAGTTAAAACTTCAACTGCCAGTGTATCTCCTTGAGCAGTCCTCCCTTCATCCAAAACTGAAGTTGTAGCAACTTCAACTTCACCTTCACCCACAGGGGCTTCGATTTGCTCCTCCTCTTGAGCATCCGGAGTTCTCACTTCTTCGATGTTAGCCTGAGACTCCGACATACCTGCAGTATCTTCAATGTGAATATCTTTTTGAGCTGCATCTTCATCAATCAACCTCACTAATAGTTTACCTTCATCTTCTTTAGAACCGGAGGTTGAGGTTCTTTGGCTCGGAGATGCAGGTTTTCTGGGCTTCCGAGCCACCTTCTTCACCGGAGTCTTTGCGGAGCTCGAAGCCCCAGCTTCGGCTTTCCTTTTCTTGGGTCCTTTCTCCGAAGGCACCCAATCCATCAGAGGGGGCGGAGTGATTCCCAACATTCCCCATACTCTGTTAAATCTCTCCCAACTCCCGACTAACTTGATTCTCCATTCTTTTTCGGTCGGAGTGGGAGCGCCCAAAATCTTCTCCGAAGCCCTTATGATTTGTTCCGAAGTAACAGGGGCTGAAGAAGCTAAAAAAGAAAAATAAATCAAGTTAATTTTTCTTCGAATAAATATGCATAATACATATTGTCTTCGAAGTTACCTGCAGGGCTCGAAGTTGAAGTAATTTTTCGAAGACCGCCTTCCGAATCCTCTTCGAAGATGATAGGCCAGTTGGCCATCAGTGGAGAAATTTGCAGACCGAGGAATTCTTCGGCTAAGTCTCGCATGCTTAACCTTCGGCTAATCTTTTGAAGCAGGTTGAGACGGGCTTCGAGTTGACCTTCATTGGGCTGCACTAAGGCTTCCTTCCGGAATTGGATTTCTTTAAGGTCCAGCCAAAGGACTGCTTGCCCCAACTTCGGCATAGAACCATCTCAGAACCCAATTAGTATACCATCTTGCATTGATGGCCTTAGCAGGAAACTGAAGGGCATACTCATCTCGAAGCCTAAAGTTGATACTACCGAAGGATACTACTACTTTTCACCTCCGGGGCCTACGAAGGTCTTTGGTTGGCATGTTGCTCTATGTAGTGCAGCGAAGATCTCTGCCCTCCCCTCACAACCTTTGGCTCTCAGCGCCCATTCAAAGATAGCCAAACGAGCTACTGCATTCGGAGAGAGCTGAGGAAGGGTAACATGAAATAGATCAAGTACCTCCGCCAGGAAGTCTACTGCTGGAAGGCCCAAGCCGGCTTCGAAGAAGGCTTCGAAAACAACTACTTCTCCGGGTCTTGGCGACGGAATCATTTCTTTGCCTGGCTTCCGGATCATGACTCTGGTACTAATTTTCCCTTCCACTGCGATTGCCAATGACTCTCTCTTGCAGGTAGAAGGCCCTAATTGGAAAGATTGATCCAAGTATTTTGTTGATGGCGGGCAGAGACCTTGATCATTGACATTTTGGGGATTTCCCCCTTTGGCCGCCATGGATGTTGTTGCAGATGCCGGAGCTAATGTCGCCATTGCCGCCGCCGCCGCTGCAGCTGTGGCCTGCTGCCTAGCCAAAGCTGAAGGCCCCGAACCTTTGGTCTTCACCATTGCAGTCACTGGGTTGCTTTGGGGAAAATGGAGGCTAGGGCTCAAGAATTCAAAGGGCTCAAAAGGTGTTTGATTGCGAGAAAGCGGTGAAAAGGTAACCGGGTAAGTTCTAGGCCTTCTATTTATAGCCTAGATTTTACTTTTTTACCGTTAGTCCATGTCGTTTCGCATTCCTGCCGTTACTTTTCTCCGAAATTAACGCATTCTACAGTTTCCGTTAGAAACAGAAAGCTAACGGCTATTTTCTCTAAGTCTAAAAGACTTTCGAACTTCCTGAGTTGGTTCTAAGATAGTTCGAAAAGCAATTATCCTAAGACTGATTCGGAGTTTATATCTTCATGCATTTCGGAGATGAATTAAAATCCAATAACCCCTATGTTTGGTTATCTTTTCCTTCCGTATACTGCTCTCCTAACATTACAGGTTAAACGGAGAAGCGTATTCGAGGGGCTACTGTTGGGGGAAAATATCTCATCTTCGGGGTTATTGCCGCAACAGCATGACAGCAGATAGTGGATTCGAAGGTTTCCAGACGTCCATCTTCGAAGATGCCCTGAGTCAAGTTCGAAGTACGAAGATAGGCATTGGTTCGGAGTACATCTTCGAACTAAGGCAATTCGAGATCTTTATTGCCAGCTAAGATGGAAGATTTATCTTTTATATTATTAGAATAGTCTTTTACCATTTTAGCCCTATCAAGGGTACCGAATAGTATCCACTATGTCGGTTGTAATAGAGGGGTAAATAGGTCTTTTCCTTAATATTTGGGCCTATAAATACCCCCCATTTCACCCTGTAATAGGGACCGAATACAAGTTATTCAATACACACATTCGAACTATTCTAAGTTGTTATCCTTTCGGAGGCTTAGAACAGTTCTCTTTGCAAACACTTCGTTTGTTAGTTTCTTTTCTACAGAAACCTGTTAGCGTAATCTTTTATGCCAACAATAAGTTTTTTCATCGATCCACGCTTTTACAGTTGACCAACCTTCAGCTCTCCAGGATGGCTGAAAAGCCTCCCAAGATGCGACCACATCAGGCGAAGGGGTCAGACGTCGGTCGTCGCCAAAGTTAGTGGGGGCTTCTCCAGGCTCCGGCGAAACAGATAATCCAATGTCTTCATTGTAACGAAGCATTCTGAGAGCAGCTACTTGACCGGAGATCTCTCCATACCGAGTACCCGCAATCTCCATAGTCTTCGCTGCTGCTTGGATCAACTTCATCTTTCATAGCAGGGAGTCGTTGGCAGCTGACGAAGAGGCGCAAGAAGTGTCGAAGTATTCCAGAACACCCCAAAGGGTGTCCATGGTCTCGGAAGCCGCATTCTCGTAGTTTATCCTTTCTACAGCCAAGGCCTTGTTTGACTTAGTTAGCTTGTCCATCAAAGAGGAGAGTTTGGTTGTCTTTGTCATTAAAACTCTTTTCTGTCCAAGCAATTTCTTGGCCTCCTTCGTCAAACTTAGCTGCTCCTCTCGAAGCTTGACCAGTTCAGCTCCTGTAGCCACCTGCTCTTCCCGCAGTTTTTCCACCTAAGCCCGGAGCACAACCCGCTCAGCCTCAAGTTCATCCTTCGCAGCCTCCAATCTAGTTCTAGCACTTCGCTCTCCAGCCACCACCTCTTCCAAGTTCAAAGTCTGAGTTTCAGAGTCGACAAGGCTCCCTTGAAGGGCCGTCAACTTCTCTTTGAACCAGTTACATTCTCTCTCATTGACATAGCTGCAGCTCGAGCTAGAACCAGTTGCTGCAAAGGAAGAAGAGCAATGTAAGTGAATTATGTACATGTGTTCAAACTAAACTTATTTTTGCATATGCTTCGTACCTGGTAAGCCGCTCATTCAAGAGCAGCATCTAGCTCCGACCCTTTAGCCTCTCCAAGGATGGAGACCAAGTCAGTCTCCCCAACTTCTCGACTAGCTCGAGCCAAAGGCTCCAGCAAAGTTTGAAGTTCTGTCCTCCGCTCAAGGAAGGGAGCCAGGAGAGGCAGCCTTGACAAGGCATTCTGATCGTCTTCGCTTGGATAGGGATCGGAGCGTAACGAAGCATCTTCGAAGGCCTCCGTAGACTAGCCTCCGTCCGTAGATTCTGACAGAGTCCACCCTGGAATAGGAGCAGGCAAAGGACAACCTTTACCTTTACCTTTTCCGGGGCCCATCGCCTCCTTGGAAGCTATCTCCAAAGTCGGAGCCACTTGTTCTACGGCTAGAGTTGACATCGAAGCCGCAGTAAGCTCCGGTGCGACCTCTGTAGTAGGAGCCACCTCCATCGAAGCCAATCCTATACGAATGAAAGGTAAATAATGTTATTTTAATTGTACAGATAAAAAGTGAAGAAAAGATATCAAGATGAGGCTTACCTCCGGCATCTTGTTTCCGGATGAGTATTGGACTTCTTAGGGGCTCAAACATTTGCCCGAAGTCTTCTTCAGACTCTGGACTTCAAATCGAAGGAATAGCTGCGGAGATATCTTCAACTACATCATCTAACATTTTGTCCAAAGACAAGACTTGGGTATCCACAGTCTCGACTCTGCCTTCTTCGGTAGCAGGATCATTCACTTGACCGGATCGGACATTCATGGTCTCCGCCTATTTAGGGTCACCTTCAACGATAGGTATTACCCCAACTTCCTCTCTAGCGGAGACTTTATCTCCCATTCGAGAGCCTTCGTCCTCGACAAGAAGGGCCTCAAACTCCTCCGCCATTGCCCTGTCCGCATCATCTTCATCTCCAGATTGTTCCAGCGATGAAACCGGAGATTTTGAGGGAGTGAGGGCCTTTGGCTTTCGGGCCACCTTCTTGCCAGGTGTCTTCACCGACCCTGAAGGCCCTGCTTCGGCCTTCCTTTTCTTCAAAGCTTGATCTGAAGTGGTCCAGTCTGGGAGACTTGGAGGCTCAACTTCGAGCACACTCCACACCCGATTGAATCTCTCCCAACTCCCGACCAACTTAACCCTCCGCTCTTTTTCCATGGGCGTAGGGGCTCCAAGAACCCTCTCCGTAGCCTAGACGATTTGTTTAGGAGTGAGAGTCACACGTGGAGCTGAATGATAAGATATCATTTCAATTAAATCATTTCTATAAAACCAGTACTGCATGCAAAATACTTTGTAGGACATACATAAAGTTTACCTGCGGAGCTTGAAGGGATCTCTCGAAGGCCCCCCTCCGGGTTCTCCTCGAAGTTGATCGGCCAAGAAGCCATCAGAGGAGGTATCTGGAGTCCAATGAACTCCTCATCCACCAAGTCACGCTTGCTCATGCGACGACTTACGGAGTGCAGCAACCCGAGAGAGACTTCAAGTTGACTTGGGTCCGGTTGGACCTCCACTTACCTCCGGTAAAAGATGTCCTCCAGGGGTCCAGCCAAGACGCAGTCTGTTCCTACCTCGGCGTAGAACCAGTGAAGGATGTAGTCTGAATACCATCTGTCATTGATGGCCTTTGCTGGGAACTAGTCCTGGAACTCTTTGTGAAGTTGAAAATTGATGCTCCCAAAGGCGACCACCATCTTCTCCCCTCCAGCTCCAGTAAAAGTATTCGGCTGGCACAAAGCTTTTTGAAGAGCCGTGAAGATCTCGGCTTTCCCGGCGCATCCTTCGGCTCGCATCGCCCATTCAAAGATGGCTAGGCGAGTGATTGCGTTCGGAGAGAGTTGGGGCAAGGTGACATGGAATAAGATTAGTACCTCAGAAAGGAACTCTTTATACCAAAAAATGGCATTAATGGTCAAACTAGGCAAATACTGAAAAATGGTATTTTTGACCGAAAATATGTCAAACCTGGCAAAGGCCGGTCTGACTGGTTATGGTAGGCCAGTCCAACCGGCCAGGTCCGGTTAGACCGGACCCATGGGCTCGGTCAGACCGGCCAGGGTTCAGAATATAAATCTGAGGAGGATTGAAGCTATTTGTACCCAAATCTTATCCTAATAGATTTTTGGCCGAGTCTTACTCTATCTCTAGATAGGGATAACCAGCCCACCCCCTATAAATAGTAGGGACAAGGCCGATTCAAATCCTCTCTCTCTCCAATCCAAAAATCCAAATCCCTAGCTTTGAATCGTGTTTATTTCCTTTACTTTCCACATCTTCGTGGGTTTGCTTGAAAGCCCTCCGCCTGCCGCGTCTGTAATCACGGTAACCCTTGCTGGTTCACTTGTGAACCTCCTGTTAATCCATGTAACGGATTGCTATCCTTTTTATTGGTTTTATCGCCCAACTCGGCAATTCAGCCATCTGGCCGAATTGTGTTTGATCTCTTATTATCTTTGCAGATCAATTGCCTTCCTAAACACCTCTGCAATGTTTGGAGGCAATTGAAGATCGTTTTCTTGGACTACCGAAGTTTGGCAGATCCGATCTATTACTTCGGTCCGACTAGCGTTGAGATACCGGTCTGACCAGACCACGTCATGCCGTTGTCGGCAACAGCCGGTCAGACCGACGGTAGTTCGCCGGTCCGACCGAGGACCTCCACACCGCGCTGCGCCAGAATCTAGAGGTTGCGCCCGAAGCCCCTTCGCACTGCGTCGCGCTGTTGCCTGTACGTGTCGAAGCCTGGCTCACCGGTCCGATCGGCAGTACCTCGCCAGTCTGACCGGGACCCTCCGCACCATGCTAGAGCCACCCTTCGCAGCTTCCCTCGGGACTCCGGCTGGAGCCCCTTCGCAACCGCCGGTCCAACCAATGTCGTACCTCCGGTGTGATAGGGCCTAAGGCCGAAGGTGCCCTAGGGACCCTTCGGACCAGTCTCTTCTGTAACTCCGAATCGGCCTCCAAATTGGCCGATTCCAGGTATTTTCATCGTTTTGTTACTATTTATATTATTACTAGTACTTTCGGCCAATTGGATTGAAATATCAATTATTTATCTGATTGCCTAGCGACTCCAAATCCCTTGTCATTATCCAGGGTAGTCGGAACGCAGCGTCGGTATCGTTGCGATACTTTTCGACGTCGAACCGGCCCAAGTGCGGGGCACATTTCTGCGTCAACACACTTTTTGGTGACTCTGTTGGGGACAATGCCAACTATGACTACTACCTCTACATCGGCAGTGGGTACCTCTACTACATCTACATCCACTACATCGCCAATGAACACTATGGGGGGTGCAGACATCGACGACCACAACATTATGACACCCACGATGGCAGACATATTTGAGGAAGACCGAGCGAAGATCGAAGCAAAGAAGAAGGAACTCGAAGAACTGATGCTCAGAGATTGCATAAAGACACGTTCGGGCTTCGTCATGCACGACAACCTCAACCTAAACTAGGTACGCCCATCATCACCCCCTTTATCTGCCTCACAAGTCGACCATATGATAGTTGCGTCTGTTGATCAGGCGGTTAGCGCCTCGCTAGCCAATAAACTAGATCCTATAGTTGTCTCGCAAGTGACAACAGTATTTAGAAGATTCGGTTTTACTAAGGCCGATTCACCAGCACCAATCACTAGTATTCCGCCAGCACAACATATTTATAGTAGAACCGACGGCAATACTAGAAAACCATCACATTTCCGGCTACGTCATCCACAGCCGAAACACATAGCTATGCTTATGGCCAGGCAAACCCAGCCTATCAAGTAACACCACCGCGTGCGCCCATACCAGCTCTACTGCCGCCATTCACACTACACACTCCCACACCGCAGCATAGGCCTGAGCATGCCGATATACCGCCACGCGTCCCGGCACCACATGAAAGACGCGCGCAAGCATTAGACCACGACGATATCGAGGAACGTATTCGCGTGCTATTTAGGGAATGCACCGGCTTTACAACTCGGGATAGAGATAGGGTTTATCGGAAACCATATCCCGACCACTTTGACACCATTCCATACCCTCACAGTTATAGAGTCCCAGATTTCATGAAATTTGACGACGAGGGTAGTAAATCCACATTAGAACACATTAGCCAATTTCTAGCACAATGTGGTGAAGCTAGTGGGTCGTACGAATTAAAACTCAGGTTATTTTCCCTATCATTGTCTGGCACCACGTTCACTTGGTTTTCAGCGCTTTCGCCGAACTCCATGCAGACATGGGCTCAGCTAGAGTAGAAGTTTCATGATTATTTCTACTCAGGCGAGACCGAGCTTAGGCTATCACACCTCACGGCGATTAGGCAACAATCTAGCGAAAGTGTTTCTGAGTATATCAAACACTTTAGAGACACCAGGAATAAATGGTTTAGCCTAAACGTATCGGAAAGAGACCTAGCAGATCTAGCATTCAATGGCCTATGGCGGAAATTAAGGAACATATGGATAATCAAAACCTCTTGGACGTTAACCAAGTATTGCAACAAGCTCTGGTCTAGGAAGGTCGGGCCAAAGAAATAAAATTCGTTAAAACTTTTAATAAACCAAGGGCTGAAATCCACACTATGGAGCACTCTGATGAGGAAGAATCCGAAGAGGAAGAAGATCCGGTCGATACATACACGGCCGAATGGTCATAGGAGACAATCGCTCGCGCGCGCTCGTACCAAAGAATCCAGAGGTAGGAGTGTGGAACGAAAATATTAAGCCATCATCTTCGGCCAGTGTAACACCCCACATTTTCAGAGAAATAAAAATACCCTTTATTATATTTTTCTGGAGATAATTAATTTTGAAATACCTTTAATACCCTTCTATGCTTAATTGAACTAGAGCCTAGATAAAATATCCAAACCAGGGGCTAGAAAATTTTGTATATGATCCCAAGACCAAGACATATTTTTGAGAATTTTTACAAATTTATACCACCCTTGAAAGTAGCCCAAATATTTTAAACTAATTTCTGCAATTATTTTTATTCAGAAAATGATTGAAACAGTAACGGGCCTCCCTCCCTCAATCTCCCTCCACCAGCCGGCCCAGTCCACTCCCTCCCCGTGCCCCATACTAACACCCGGGCCCCGCTTGTTAGCGACCCCCTCTCCCTTCATGCGCGCGCCCGACCGCCTGACCCCACCTGTCGGCGCCGACTCCCTCTCTCGGCCGAGCCCGACCCCACCTATCGGTTGCGTCCCGTTGCCACACCCGCACACCCATGCCCGACTGACCTGTGGCACCCACTTGTTAGGACCATCGTCCACCTCGCACCATCGCCCCCGAATACCGCCGGCCGATGACCTCACCCTCAGATCCGCCTCGCCAGCCCCCTCCCATTAAACCGACACCGGCATTCAATCCCCCGCACCCCGCCGGCCGTTTCCCCTCTTTATTCCACGCCCTATCACCCCGAGATCACGCTGCGCGTGCATGGCCGAGCCCCACCAGCGCCAATGAAGAGCTCCCCTCGACTTTCCTTGCATGCGACCCCTTCCGACCCCATCGGAGCCCCTATTTAAACCCCCGACCACCGCCGCGCTCAACCCCCATGACAATTCGCATTTATATCGAGAAGAACACCCGAAATCTGAACTTTAGTGCCACACCACCGCTCACGCTCTAGCCGCCGCTCACCGTCGCCGGAACCCTCCTTCCTCCTCAGCGACCGCACCACCGTAACCGTTGTGACCACCCCGACCTCGGCCACCACTTCGACGTCAATGAACCCTGCCGGATCGACATCACCGATGAGGAACCGAACATCTTCGCCGCCTCCGTTCGTCGTTGGCCACGCTCCGACGACCATTCGCCCCGCCAACGGTACCCTCGTGATACCCTTGGTCCCCTCCTTCCATTTTAGCCCTTAGGATCCCTCGTCGTCACTCGCCGTGGCCCCTAGCCCGCTCGCCGTCACCGGAGAAGACGACTGGCACGGGTAGATTACCCGTGCCATGTCGGATTCGATCGTGACTGTGCGATCTGGATCCGACGGTGGCGTTTAAACCGTTCGCGCAGTTTAATCAGATCCGTTAGATCTCGGTGAAGCGTTACGTTCTAATCTGAGCCATCCGTTTATATATAAAACCCTGGATGAATCTAGGCCATCCATCGTGTACCATTTCAGCATTTTATTCTCAGTCGTCCATGTTAACTTAACACTCCCGCCTCACCCGCAGCCGCCCAATCGCGATCCAACAGCTGATCTGGATCCGGCGCATGCGCATAGTGCGCGGGTTCACGGTGAATCCGGTTCACCGTGGACCGACGCCTATTTTTAGTTTAATTTAAATTCCAGAAATAGTTTTAAACTTCTAAAATCCACATCTTGCACATTTTAACTCCAAACTTTACCATTTCAATTCCAGAAAATTCATAATTTTATTCTCAACATGTTTGTACAATAAAAACAGTAGATTTATTTTGAGTACTTTATGTTTATTTTATAAAGTATTCAAATGCACTTTAATATATGTTCATAATTCAACTTTAGAAATATTTATCTTTTTATCCTCTTCATTTTTGTATAATAGAAACAGTAGGTTAATCTGGACATTCTATTATTAATTAATAGGAAGTTTAAAATATATTATGGGTACATTTTTATTTCCTTTTTAGAAATTTCTAACTCCATCAAAGCTCATATTAAAAATTCATATAATAATTTTCAGAAACTTAATAACTTATTTTTCTAAATTTAACCCAATTAAAACCCATATGCTTATTGTGTGATTTTGGAATGTTTATTGAATGTTAGGTTTATTACTTTTGTCAAAAAGACTATGACGCCGCCGAGGAGCCGGAGTACTTCCCGGAAGTCCCTCCCTCGCCTTTCGCTAAACAAGGCAAGTCACCAAACCAATCTTTTGAGCATGTTGAACCCATGTTTTATTAAACTATCGCTAAAACACATAGGATATACATGCATTAGTCCAAACTGAGGCCACCACTTGGAGATGGGTCAAGCAGCACCTGCGGGTGGCTTGTACCGATGTGGCACAAAAGGGGGTGCGACGTTAGCCGGGATGCGGCCCGGCGCGCCGGCGAAACCTAGAGTGGGTAGTTATCGCTTGGAGCATTTCATGCTAAGGTTTTGGCACGAGTTCCCATGGTATGGGTCATCTCGTTACACTTTGGTGTTTGGGATGAGTGCGTGCCTTGTGGGTATAGTGGTAAACCTTTGATCAGAGTCATAAATCTTTTCAAAAAGTCGAGCCCACGGTCAAGGGCGGGTTGCGTGACATGTAAGGACCATTGTGCGAGGAGGGAAAACGTACTCCTCAAGTTAGATGGTGTTATGATGTTCATATTTATTATTCCGCATGATTAAATTTGACTACACTAAATGCAATAACTAAAAAATGTACTTTTCTGAACTATTAGCCATTGTCCTTCCTTTGTTATTACCTTGCATTACTATTTGCATTTGTGGTGGCTTGTTGAGTACTTTTTGTACTCATACCTGTTGGATACACAATTCAGAGGATGCTTACTACGAAGATGGTCTGTAGTAGCGACCCAGTCAAGAAGAAAGATCCTAAAGAGGGCGTTCGTCTTGCAGTTTATTTTTATTGTTTATTTTGATTTTACTCTTATGTAACAATGTGGTCTGCGTACCACAGATGATTGCTCGTATGTACGTGTCGCATGATGAACCTCTTGTATTATTGTTTTTCTTTGGAAATTCAATAATGTTCCGATTTGGTAAATCGGGGCGTAACAAGATGGTATCAGAGCCGACTTGACTGTAGGAAGCCAAACGGACCCGCCTAGCACTTAGTTGGATAAAAACTATTTCACGAAAACATACTTTATAACTTTGTTCCTCCCCTCACTTTTATTCAACTTGTTGTTTTTGTAAATGCCGGTCTACCAAGTGCACAGCTTCTGCCGTCACTTCGAGGGCTTCGTTACGGAGCTCCGAATGATGGTCACCTTTCTGGGGTTCCGCTTTGAGCCCGAATTCCATGGAGTTTACATGGAAGTGTTCGCAGGACCCTGCGACGTCTCCCTCACCATCCATGGATCCGGCGAGCACCTGCCATTCTTCATGGAAGCACTTGGGGTTCCAACCTTCGACATCGTGTGCCAACGCGTCGCCCTCCAAGACCTCGTGGAGCTGAGGATGATCTACGATGATCGTCTTCAGAACACGTCCTTCCGGCTTGTGCCGAAGCGCACTCCCGGTGCCCACCGCAGCATCTACATTAGAGTTCACTCCGATCGCGATCCGGTCATGGACCGGCAGACGTGTCTTCTTTAGGCCATGGACAATCTCCATACTGAGGCCATGCTTGACGCCGAGGAGCACCACAAGGCGGTCGAGTTCCTTCGCCAGGAGATAAAGAACTTGATCCAACAAAATGGTGAGCTGCAGCGTAAGATAATATAGCTGCAGAAGGATATAGAGGAGATGGTTCCCCTCATCCCAAGGAGGAAGAAGCCCATCCGTGAGCCCGCCCCTCGCCCCAAGAGGATCCCGCCACATCCTATGGCCGCCGGACCGTCTAGCTCCAATGCTCCTGCCTCACGCCCCACCATCGTCTCTGACCCCATTATCGAGAATTTTCTCGAGCCCACCGTCCCTCAGGACCCTCGTGGTTCTGAGAGCACGGAGACCGCCCCGGACGATGAATAGGCGGTAATTTTCGTTGTTTGATTTCAATAATTTTGTGATTGTGGTACCAACTGCAATGACTTGTGTTGTAGGTGAATTAAAATAAAAACATTGATGTAATGAAACATTTTATGTCACTTTGATATATATATATGAGCCCCTCAGGGCTGTTTTGGCTAAATATTCGTTTCAAAACTATTCTCTTATGACTAAAAATCTTGTATGTTCAGAAGATGGCCGATAATCAGAACACCGGGTCCAACAACGGAGAAGGGGCAAGCAACGGTCTGCCCTGAAGTGTTGTGCCCAACTGGGGTGCAACGGGCCAACATCAGAGTGGGCCACCATCCGCCAACCACCCCACCTTGGCGGAAATGATGGCGAACCAGAACCAGGTGATCACCGCCCTCCTCACCCAGATGCAGCACCAACAGGCGTAGTTGGACCGGCTGCAACAGCAGAATATGGACCCCGCCCCACGTGCACCAGCCCCCGCACTCGCGCCTCAACTCTCTGAGTTTTTGCGCGTGCGACCCCTGATCTTCTCCAGCACCACAAAGCCCATGGAGGCCGGAGATTGGCTTCGGACTGTCGGGAAGAAGTTGGACCTCCTCCCCTGCACCGACCGGGAGAGAGTGGCATTCGCCACACATCAACTCTAGGGTCCTGCCGCAGAATGGTGGGACAACTACCGTGAGTCCCAACCGGAGGACCACGTGGTGACTTGGGTGGAGTTCACCATCGCCTTTCGCGCCGCCCACGTCCCCGCCGGAGTCATCGCAGTTAAACAACAGGAGTTTCGCAACCTGCAACAAGGGGTCCGGACTATCATGGAGTATCTCCATGAATTCAACCGTCTGGCCCGCTACGCACCGGAAGAGGTGCGGACCGACACCCTCCGCTAGGCCAAGTTCCTATGGGGACTTAAGGATGAGCTGTCCAATCAGCTCGTCGCCACCGACTACGCCGACTTTCAACGGTTGGTGAATAAAGCGCTCATCCAAGAGACTGAGCAAAATAAGTTGGACCTCAAGAAGAGGAAGATGATTGCATTCAAGCATCATTAGGCAAACCCTCAGAGGCCCCACTTCGTCCCTTCGCCACCAGCGCCCACCTACCATCCTTGGCCCGCCTACAGGCCACCTAACGCCACTGGTGGATCCAACGCCGGGCATCCCCGCCCCGCTCCACCAGCTCTGGCTGCTCAGCCGACGCCCGCCGCCAAGGCCCCAATAATGAGGGACTGCCAGGGAAGGCCGGTCGTCTGCTTCAACTGCCGAAAGGAAGGGCACTACTCGCATCAGTGTCCTCACCCCAAGCAGCTACAAGACGTGGCACCCAACCAGGCGGTTCGTGCCCGCGTCAACCACATCAGCGCGGAGGAAGCTCAAGAAGCTCCTGAAGTCATACTTGGTACGTTTACCATCAATTCCATATCAGCTATAATACTGTTTGACTCTGGAGCAACGCACTCCTTCATCTCAGAAGTCTTTGTGAAAACCAACGGCTTCGAAGTACTCACTCTACCCGTCCCCATGATGATTTCCACCCCCGACAAGAAAACCTTAGCTCACCTGTGCAGCCCTAAGGTAAGGATAGAGATCCAAGGAGTATTATTCTCGGCCGAGCCAGTCCTCATCGAGTGCACCGGACTCGACCTCATCCTAGGGATGGATTGGTTGATGAAGCATAAAGGAGTGATCGACTGCGCCAGCAAGTCCGTAACTATGACCAACCCCGAAGGCGAAGCCGTCACTTTTCGGATGACCAACCGCAAACCTCGCGAGGTGTCCCTTCACTCGCTAGACCTAGAGGAAGTGCCCGTAGTCAAGGAATACATGGACGTATTCCCAGAGGACCTACCAGGGATGCCTCCCAAGCAGGACATCAAATTCAGAATCGAGCTTGTCCCTGGGACCACTCCAATCTCCAAGCGCCCATACCGGATGGCCGCCAATGAACTAGCCGAAGTTAAGAGCAATATCAAAGACCTAGAACAAAAAGGGTACATCCGACCGAGTACCTCACCCTGGGGTGCACCGGTCATCTTCGCCTTGAAGAAGGACAAGACTAAAAGGATGTGCGTGGACTGTAGAGCCCTGAACGACGTAACCATCAAGAACAAGTACCAACTGCCTCGAATCGACGACCTATTCGATCAGCTGAAAGGATCCTCGGTGTTTTCCAAGATCGACCTCAGGTCTGGGTATCACCGATTGAGGATTAGAGAAGAAGACATCCCCAAGACTGCCTTCACCTCCCGCTACAGACTCTATGAGTTTACTGTGATGTCGTTCGGACTCACGAATGCCCCGGCCTTTTTCATGAACATGATGAACAATGTATTCATGGAGTTCTTGGATTAGTTCATCGTGGTGTTCATCGACGATATACTCGTCTACTCAAAGACCAAGGAAGAACATGAAACCCACCTTCGTCTGACCCTCGGGAAGCTATGGGAACAACAATTGTACGCCAAATACAGCAAGTGCGAGTTTTGGTCGTCTGAGGTGAAGTTCCTCGGTCATGTCATATCTGCCGGAGGAATAGCAGTGGACCCAACCACCATAGAAGTAGTGACCAATTGGCTACAACCCACGAGCGTAACCGAGATCTAGAGTTTTCTCGGATTGGCCGGATATTACCGCCGATTCATCGAGAATTTCTCGAAGATAGCCAAGCCCATGACCAGGCTGTTGTAGAAGGAGGTAAAGTTTGAATGGACCCTTGATTGTGAAGAATGCTTCCAGACCCTTAAGAAGAAGCTCGTGTCAGCCCCAATTCTGACCCTACCAGACATCCAGAAGGACTTCCACGTCTACTGTGATGCCTCTCGCCAAGGGTTAGGATGTTTCTTGATGCAAGATGGGAAGGTGATATCTTACGCCTCCCATCAGCTGAGACCACATGAGCTAAATTACCTGACCCACGACCTAGAACTGGTAGTCGTGGTTCATGCCTTGAAGATATGGAGACATTACCTTGTGGGAAATCGGTGTGAGGTCTTCACCGATCACAAGAGCCTCAAGTACATATTCACCCAACTGGACCTGAACCTCAGGTAGAGAAGGTGGTTGGAGCTTATCAAATATTATGACTTGGGCATCCATTATCATCCAGGCAAGGCAAATGTGGTGGCAGATGCCCTAAGTTGAAAAGGGTATTGTAACGCCATCATGATGCAGGATCAGACTCCTTTGTTATACAAGGAGATGGAACGGTTGAATCTAGGGATCACTACCAGAGCATATCTTGTCGCCCTAGAAACAAGACCTGTCTTAATAGACCAGATCCGGGAAGCATAGAAGGAAGACCCGGACATCATGGAGATCCAACAGAACATGAGAAAAGGTAAAGCCCCCGGATTCTTCGAGGACGAGCACAGTACCATCTGGTTCGGAAACTGGATATGCGTGCCCGACAAGCTAGAGTTAAAGGCCCTCATCCTGTAAGAGGCCCATGAAACTCTATACTCTAGACATCTCGGGAGTACAAAGATGTACCAAGACCTAAAGGAAAAATATTGGTGGGTCAGCATGAAGAGGGAAATAGCTGAGTATGTGGCCGAGTGCGACACATGTCGGTGAGTCAAGGCAGAGCACCAGAGACCTGCGGGACTGTTGCAACCCCTCAAGGTCCCCGAATGGAAGTGGGAAGTGATAGGAATGGACATCATCATGGGACTGCCCAAGACCAAAGCCGGTCATGATTCTATCTGGGTAATCGTCGACCGACTCACCAAAGTGCTCACTTCATCCTAGTCAAGACAACTTACACCGTCGCCAAGTTGGCCGAGTTGTATATGACCCGGATTGTGTGCCTGCATGGAGTTCCAAAGAAGATTGTATCTGACCGTGGGAGTTAGTTTACCTCCAAATTTTGGAAGAACCTTCAAGAGGAACTCGACACCCAGCTAAACTTTAGCACTGCCTATCATCCACATACCGATGGTCAAACTGAAAGGGTCAACCAGGTATTGGAGGATATGCTTAGAGGTTGCGCTCTAGACTTTGGCGGAATGTGGGACAAGAACTTGCCTTATGAGGAGTTCTCCTACAACAACAGCTATCAAGTTAGCCTACAAATGTCCCCGTTTGAAGCACTTTATGGGCGTAAGTGCAGGACACCGTTACTCTGGGATCAGACCAGAGAATCACAACTATTTAGGACAGATATATTGCAAGAATCCGAAGAGAAAGTCAATATCATCAGGGACAGATTGAAGATAGCCCAGTCCCGACAAAAGAGCTATGCCGATAACCGACGGAGAGACCTAACCTTTGAGGAGGGCGATTATGTCTATCTCCGAGTCACTCCCCTCCATGGCACTCAAAGGTTCAACATGAGAGGCAAGCTAGCACCCCGCTATGTCGGACCTTTTCAGATCCTCCGACGGCAAGGAGAAGTGGCATATCAGCTAGAACTACCTCCATCCTTGGCAGGAGTCCATGATGTGTTCCATGTCTCTCAGCTAAAGAAGTGTCTCCGTGTGCCCACCGAACATGCCGACCTCCAACAGCTCAACGTCCAAGAGGACTTGACCTACATTGAGAAACCCGTCCAGATTCTCGAAACTAAGGAGATAGTAACCAGGAGCCGAGTGGTTCACTTCTGCAAGGTTCAGTGGGACAACCACCCCGTTGAAGAAGCCACGTGGGAAAAAGAAGACGAGTTGAAAGCCCAATACCCCGAGCTATTCGAGTAGCTTTCCAATTTTGAGGATGAGATTCTTTGTAAGGGGGATAGGTTTGTAACACCCCACATTTTCAGAGAAATAAAAATACCCTTTATTATATTTTTCTGGAGATAATTAATTTTGAAATACCTTTAATACCCTTCTATGCTTAATTGAACTAGAGCCAAGATAAAATATCCAAACCAGGGGCTAGAAAATTTTGTATATGATCCCAAGACCAAGACATATTTTTGAGAATTTTTACAAATTTCTACCACCCTTGAAAGTAGCCCAAATATTTTAAACTAATTTCTGTAATTATTTTTATTTAGAAAATGATTGAAACAGTAAAGGGCTTCCCTCCCTCAATCTCCCTACACCGGCTGGCCATGCCCACTCCCTCCCCACGCCCCGTACTGACACCCGGGACCCGCTTGTCAGCGACCCCCTCTCCCTTCACGCGCGCACCCGACCGCCTGACCCCACCTGTCGGCGCCGACTCCCTCTCTCGGCTGAGCCCGACCCCACCTGTCGGTTGTGTCCCGTTGCCACACCCGCACACCCGCGGCCCACTGACCTGTGGCCCCCGCCTGTCAGGACCGTCGTCCACCTCGCGCCATCGCCCCCAAATCCCGTCGGCCGATGACCTCGCCCTCGGATCTGCCTCGTCGGCCCCCTCCCATTAAACTGACACCGGCATTCAATCCCCCGTACCCCGCCGGGCGTTTCCCCTCTTTATTCCACACGCCATCACCCTGGGATCACACTGCGCGTGCTTGGTCAAGCCCCACCGGCGCCATTGAAGACCTCCCCTCGACTTTCCTTGCATGCGACCCCCTCCGACCCCGCTGGAGCCCCTATTTAAACCCCCAACCACCGCCGCGCTCAACCCCCACGACAATTCGCGTTTAGACCGAGAAGAACACCCAGAATCCGAACTTTAGCGCCACACCACCGCCCACGCTCCAACCGCCACTCACTGTCATCGGAACCCTCCTTCCTCCTCGGCGACCGCACCACCATAACCGTCGTGACCACCCTGACCTAGGCCACCACTTTGACGTCGATGAACCCCGCTGGATCGCCATCACCGACGAGGACCCTAACGTCTTCGCCGCCTCCGTTCGTTGCCGGCCACACTCCGTCGACCATTTGCCCCGCCAACGGTACCCTTGTGATCCCCTTGGTCCCCTCCTTCCATTTTAGCCCTTAGGATCCCTCGTCGTCGCTCGCTGTGGCCCCTGGCCCACTTGCCGTCATTGGAGAAGACGACCGGCACATGTAGATTACCCGCGCCGTGTCGGATTCGATCGCGAATGTGCGATCTGGATCTGATGGTGGCGTTTAAACCATTCGTGTGGTTTAATCAAATCTGTTAGATCTCGGCGAAGCGTTATGTTCTAATCTGAGTCGTCCGTTTATATATAAAACCCTGGATGAATCTAGGCCATCCATCGTGTACCGTTTCAGCGTTTTAATCTCAGCCGTCCACGTTAACTTAACACTCCCGCCTCACCCGCAGCTGCCCGATCGCGATCCAATGGTCAATCTGGATCCAGCGCACCGGCCTAGTGCACGGGATCACGGTGAATCTGGTTCACCGTGGACCGACGCATGTTTTTCGTTTAATTGAAATTCCAGAAATAGTTTTAAACTTCCAAAATCCATATCTTGCTCATTTTAACTCCAAAATTTACCATTTCAACTCCAGAAAAATCATAATTTTATTCTCTACATGTTTGTACAATAAAAACAGTAGGTTTATTTTTATTATTTTATGTTTATTTTATAAAGTATTCAAATACACTTTAATATATGTTCATAATTCAACTTTAGAAAGATTTATCTTTTTATCCTCTTCATTTTTGTATAATAGAAATAGTAGGTTAATCTGGACGTTCTATTATTAATTAATAGGAAGTTTAAAATATATTATGGGTACATTTTTATTTCCTTTTTAGAAATTTCTAACTCCATCAAAGCTCATATTAAAAATTCATATAATAATTTTCAGAAACTTAATAACTTATTTTTCTAAATTTAACCCAATTAAAACCCATATGCTTATTGTGTGATTTTGGAATGTTTATTGAATGTTATGTTTATTACTTTTGTCGAAAAGACTACGACACCGCTGAGGAGCCAGAGTACTTTCCGGAAGTCCCTCCCTCGCCTTTCGCTGAACAAGGCAAGTCACCAAACCAATCTTTTGAGCATATTGAACCCATGTTTTATTAAACTATCACTAAAACACATAGGATATACATGCATTAGTCAAATGAAAGCCTTACAATATATTTATTTAGATCCCCCGACCTTGATGTGCAACCCAAGCCATGCTATCTAGCCTAAACTCCTTGTCACCATATTATTAGTACTATAAGCTAGTGTCCAATGTATCGACACGATTGCTATAGGATTAAAAATAAGTCGTAGCGATTGGAATCTACTATATGATCCCCGTTATCCTTATCTCTGGATTTCTGTTGGTGATAGAGTTATGGTTATGAGTGTATGCATGGTGGGTTCTGGGTGCAAGCTAGGGCATTGGTCGGTAGCACCTGGGGCACTATAAGGACCGGCCTGCGGGATCCGTTGCAATACACTTCCATACTAACCACAAGTCTAATGGGTATGTCCTAACTAAGGTATGGAGTGTTACAAACTGAGGCCACCACTTAGAGATGGGTCAAGCAGCACCTGCGAGTGGCTTGTACTGATGTGGCGCAAAAGGGGGTGTGACGTTAGCCGAGATGCGGCCCGGCGCGCCGGCGAAACCTAGAGCGGGTTGTTATCGCTTGGAGCATTTCATGCTAAGGTTTTGGCACGAGTTCCCGTGGTATGGGTCATCTCGTTATACTTTGGTGTTTGGGATGAGTGCGTGCCTTGTGGGTACAGTGGTACACCTCTGATCAGAGTCATAAATCTTTTCGAAAAGCCAAGCCCATGGTCAAGGGCAGGTTGCGTGACATCCCACAGTTTACTTATAATGAATGTGCTTGATGATTTGACATGTAAGGACCATTGTGCGAGGAGGGAAAACATACTCCTCGAGTTAGATGGTGTTATGATGTTCATATTTATTATTCCGCATGATTAAATTTGACTACACTAAATGCCATAACTGAAAAATGTACTTTTCCGCACTATTAGCCATTGTCCTTCCTTTGTTATTACCTTGCATTACTATTTGCATTTGCGGTGTCTTGTTTAGTACTTTTTGTACTCATACCCGTTGGACACACAATTCAGAGGATGCTTACTACGAAGATGGTCTGGAGTAGTGACCCAGTCAAGAAGAAAGATCCTGAAGAGGGCGTTCGTCATCCAGTTTATTTTTATTGTTTATTTTGATTTTACTCTTATGTAACAATGTGGTCTGTGTACCATGGATGATTGCTCATATGTACGTGTCGCATGATGAACCTCTTGTATTATTGTTTTTCTTTGGAAATTCAATAATGTTCTAATTTGGTAAATCGAGGCGTAACAGCCAGGCACCGTAGAAGGACGAAGGTGACTTACAAGAAGCTTTTGGATAAGCACCAGCGAAGGACCGAGAGGAGAGGTGTTCACCCACAGGCTCTAGGACGGTCGAAGACCCCTAGGACCACGAGCCCGCGAGGGTTGAGTTCAGACCTCAAGGCCCGAACACCTCTTCGGAGTGGATACAGCCTCCGGTGGGGTTCGGACCTCAGAAGCCGAACCCCCCTCCGGGTTGCTCCCAACCTCCGGCAAGGTTCGGACCTCAGTGGCCGAACCCTCCTCCAGCTTGGCCCTAGTTTCCGAAAGGCTTCGGGCCTCAGTGGCCGAACCCACCTCATCCAGATGGGTTCCAACCTCCGGGGGGATTCGGACGTCAGTGGCCGGACCCAGCTCCTCCGAGCGGGCTCCAACCTCCAGATGGATTCGGCCTCTAGTGGTCGGGCCCGTCTCCGCCATGGGCTAGTTTACCTCCGGCCTAGCAGGATCCTTCGCTGGTCTGGTCCGAAGTACCGTCGATGTGGCCGAGCTTCCAACAGGCCAATGGGTTTGGCACTCAGTGGGCGAGGGCGCTGGAGCCTCCGATGCCACCACCCTACTGCTGGGCGGTGGCTCCGACTTGGCCTCCACCGCCAGAGAACTCCGGGCAGTGTACAACTACTAACACTCACATTCCTTCTAGTGTCTCTGAGTGGCAGGTTCAAGGGCCGGTGCAGGATGATAATATTATTCACCGCCTATCCGTAGTACCTCAGAACCGGGCTCCGTGAGATGTCACCGGAAGGGCTGGACGTGAAGACGCCCTGGAGATTATAGTCATCAAGGTGGGATCCCAGGAGGTCCCAATCCCAAAGGGTGCCTTAGCGAGACGGCGCAAAGACGCATCTCCTAGCCCGACCGGAGCCCCGGCCGAAGCCCGGTCCGATGGACCTACTATGGCTGGTCCGACCGGCCTTACAGCGGGTTTCAGCACAGACCGGTCCGACCGGCCCACTATGGCCGGTCCGACCGACCAGGAGCAGGGGACCTCTCATGGCAAGCACAAGATATCCGAGGCCAATACAAACAAGTCCCCTTCAGCCAAAAATGCTAGAAGCAAGACCGTGGCACCCGACACCCGTCCTCAGCCATCGTGGGTGCCCTCGGGGATGTCCAAATCACAAAAGAGGAGGTTGCAGTGCTTGCGGGCACAAGAGATACAAGAAGAGAAGATCGGGGAGGCACGGGACGCATTTTTTGAGGAAATCCGTCCTCAGCCCACGGTGAAGAAACTCTGGAGACCTAGGCTGGTCATGGTCGATGACTCGGCCCCCATTGTTAGCTCTGACAACGACGACTTGCTCGACGACGACTACACTCCTGTCTCCGAGGGGGCCCCTCCTCAAGCGATGGACATCGGTGTTGTCATGTTACCTTTCGAGTTTGCTCCACTGCAGGAGGAGGTCGGGATCACACAGCTAGACCTTGGCCCGTGGGATGCCGTATTCGAGAAGCTCGGAGACACGGGCCGTCACCTGAGACCTCTCTACATAAGGGGGCATATCGACGGGAGGCCTATCTTGAGGTTGCCCATCGATGGTGGTGCCACTGTGAACCTAATGCCGTACTCCCTTCTGAGGAAGCTCGACAAGGATGACGATGACCTGAAGAAGACCAACGTCACCCTCAACAGCTTTAACGGTGACACGACGAAAGCTAAAGGAGTATTGTCCCTAGAACTAACAGTGGGGAACAAGACGCTACCCACCGCCTTCTTCGTCGTTGACGTGCAAGGTAATTATAATGTATTGCTTGGGTGTGATTGGATCCACGCAAACTAGTGTGTGCCGTCTACCCTGCACCAGCACCTAATACAATGGGATGGCGATGAAGTCGAGATAGTATACATCGATACATCGGCCCATGTTAGTTTGGCCAATGCGTCCGGCGATGCCACCCATGATGAGATAGAATGCTTGTCGGTACGAGACCTCTCGGATTACGACTTTGTTAGTGTATTAGAGGGGAGGTTCGTTCCTATTTCCATAAAGCCAGCCGGTGTGGCTCGGTTGTGTCTAAGATAGTAGAATGTCTAGCAGTAATCTTGATTGGCTAAAATCTCGTGTGGAGCAATATCGGTCTTCTCAAGACGGTATCTCCGAAGCCATTGAAGATTTTAGCGAGGTAGAAAAATTAGGTCAAGGCTTCTCGTCGGCCGACCCTTTGGAACAAGTAGACATAGGATATGGTAGTGTTTCGAGGCCGACATTTGTAAATCAGAATTTGAATAATGATGTAAAGGCCGAATTAATAAAATTGCTTCGATCGTATGTTGATTGCTTTGCATGGGACTACAGCGAGATGCCCGAGTTAAGCCGAGATCTTGTTGAGCATCGGCTCCTCATCAAACCTAGGTTTAGGCCTTATAAGCAGCCGCCACACCGCTTCAATTCGGCCATCAATGACCGAGTTAAAGAGGAGGTTGAACGTCTATTAGCGGCAGGTTTAATTAGGCCATGCAGGTACGCAGAATGGGTCGCTAACATTGTGCCTATAGAGAAGAAAGAGAGTGGCAAGATCTGCATCTACGTCGACTTCAGGGATTTGAACAAAGCCACTCTGAAAGACGAGTACCCCATGCCAATAGCCGACATGTTGATCAACGATGCCTCGGGACACAAGGTATTAAGTTTTCTTGACGACAACGCTGGTTATAATCAAATCTTTATGGTCGAAGAAGACGTTTTTAGAACGGCTTTTCGCTGCCCCGGTTTTGTCGGCTTGTTTGAATGGGTAGTAATGACGTTTGGTTTAAAGAATGCTGGCACCACATACCAACGTGCCATGAACTTAATCTTTCATGACTTGTCAGGAGTTATGTTAGAGGTTTATATAGATGATATTGTGGTCAAATCGGATGCTATGGAGAACCACCTTGCCGATTTAAGAGTTGCTTTCGAAAGAATGCGCCAGTATGTCTTAAAAATAAACCCGCTCAAGTGTTCTTTTGGTGTGTAGGCGGGTAAGTTCTTAGGATTCATGAAAGAGGCATTGAAATCAATCCTAAGAGGCTTGAGAAAATTAGAGGATGTGTAGCGCCGACATGTAAGAAAGATGTGTAGAAACTGCTAGGCAAGGTTAATTATTTGCGACGCTTTATATCTAACTTGTCTAGCAAAATTGATGCTTTCGTCCCGATACTCTGGATAAAAAATGAAGCCGAGTTCACTTGGGGGGCAAGCCAGCAACGCGCCTTTGAGAAAATCAAAGAGTGCTTATCGACGCCACCAGTAGTAAGGGTGCCGGAGGCTGGGATTCTGTTTCGGCTTTATATCACCGCGGAGGAGAGTGTGATTGGAGCCGTGTTGACTCAAGGCATTGATGGAAGAGATTACATCATCACCTTCTTGAGTCGTCGACTTCTGGACGCCGAGACAAGCTACGTGTTTTGTGGAGCATTTGTGTTTATCCCTCTATTATGCGTGTACCAAATTGCGTCACTATTTTCTCCCTAGCACATGTGTGGTCACTTGCCAAACAGATGTTGTTGGCGTAAAAGATTACGCTAACAGGTTCTCGAAGATTACGAACTAACAAACAGAAAGTTTGTGCTGAGAACTATTTCGAGCCTCCGAATAGGATAATAGCTCAAAGTAGTCCGAAGTTGTGTATTGAATAGTTGAGTATTCGATGCCCATTATAGGGTAAGAAGGATGGTATTTATAGGCAAAAAGTCTAAGGAAAAGACCTATGTACCCCTCAATTACAACCGACATAGTGGAAACTATTTGGTACCCCGAATAGGGCTAAAATAGTAAAATCTATCCGGAGAAGGTAGATAAGGCAGACATCTTATCAGACTGGCTGTTTTCACTGTAGCTTCGGAGCCTTCGGAGAATGCCTTTGAATCATAAGCCGAAGCATCCTTCGGCTTAGAAACTTCATCACCTTCGGAGATGCGCGCAAGCTTCGATGCTGATAAGTTATCTTTGATTGTCAATCTCTAAAGCCCTGAGGATGAAGTTTTTTCCCCCAACAGATGTCATAAAGTACATGTTGCAAAAGCCGATTCTAAGTGGTAGAATCAGCAAGTGGGCATATGCGTTAATTGAATATGATTTGGCTTATGAACCGTTGAGAGCTATGAAAGGCCAAGTCGTTGCTAATTTTATAGTAGATCACCATGTAGATGTCAATTGGGGTGATGAAGTCGCTTTGATTGAAGTATTACCATGGAAACTTTATTTCGATAGTTCAGCTTGCAAAAATGTCCAAGGTGTTGGAGTGGTGCTCGTATCACCAAGTGGTATGCACTTTGAAACCTTGGCCCGTTTAGAATTTCATTCAACTAATAATCAAGCCGAATATGAAGCCCTATACCTAGGTCTTGAGTTGTTAAACTCCATGGGTGTGAAATATGTTCATGCATATGGTGATTCTTTATTAGTCGTGCAACAAGTAGCCAAGCGTGCTCAATGTTTTAACGGTTTACTAAATAGATTCTTGGATAAGTGTTTAAACTTAATTGGTACCTTTAATGATTTTGAGATTACTCATGTATCTAGGGAGGACAACTCACTTGCAAATGACTTGGCTCAACAAGCATCAGGCTATCAAATTAGGAGAGGTAAATTCTGCACACGGGAAAAGCTGATGCTCGAAGATGATGTAGCACCCGAGGGTACTGATGTCGGTCTGATCAGCCATGTAAACATGGTCATACCGCCCTTGCGTTCCTGGTCTGACCGACCATGTCAGGACGGTCAGACCAAACCATGCTAGACGACCGACAATAGCCGGTTGAACCGGGCCAACATGGTCAGTCTGACCGACTGTTGCCAGGAAGGTTTAGCACTTGGGGGCAGGTCCAAATGAGAAATATCGAGGCCAGTTATAGTGAGAATTTGGCCATTGCTCCTGTTATCAGTGAAGACGATTAGAGGATCCCAATCATCCAATATTTGAGAAATCCAAGCCAAAAGGTTGATCGGAAGGTTCGGCGATAGGCTTTCAAATTTGTTTTGCTCGACGATGTGTTGTATCGCCGGACTATTGATGGTGTAATTTTGAAGTGTTTGGACCCCGATCAAGCTAGAGTTGTTGCAGGCATAGTACATGAAGGGCTTTTCGGTACTCATCAGTTGGCCCCGAAGATGAGTTGGATGCTCAAAAGGGCGAGTTTTTATTGGCCGACTATGACTGAAGACTGTTTTATATACTATAGAGGGTGTGAAGCTTGTCAAAAGTTTGGCAATATTCAGCTAGCACCGGCATCGATGCTCAATCCTATCATTAAACCATGGCCATTCCGAGGTTGGAGTTTAGACTTCATCGGCCAAATTCATCCTCCGTCTTCAAAGGGGCATCGGTTCATGTTGATGGAAACAGATTACTTCACCAAATGGACTGAGGTCGTACCGCTCAAGAACATGACTCACAACGAGGTAATTGATTTCATATTGAAACACATTATACATAGATTCGGCATTCCCCAAACTCTCACTACAGACCAAGGTACTTTGTTTGTTGCTAAAGAGGTGAGGGACTTTGCCGAATACTATGGGGTCAAATTGGTAAACTCTTCCCCATATTATGCTCAGGCCAATGGTCAGGCCGAGTCTAGTAACAAAACTATGATTAAACTAATCAAGAAGAAGATTGAAGAGTTTCCAAAGAGGTCGCATGAGGTACTTTCCGAAGCTCTATGGGCTAGTAGAGTTGCAAGGCACGGTTCCACTAAAGTCAGTCCATATGAGTTAGTATATGGACAAGAAGCCGTTCTACCGGTAGAGGTGGATCTTGGATCACTTAGATTTCTTAAGCAAGATGGCTTATCGGTTGATGAATATGAAACACTTCTAAAGGATAATCTAGAAGAAGTGACCGATAAGAGGTTGAAGGCTCTAGAGGCGATAGAGAAAGATAAAAGAAGAGTAGCTAGGGCCTACAACAAGAAGGTCAAGGAAAATTCGTTTCAAATCAATGACTTGGTGTGGAATACGATTTTTCCATTAGGCGCTAGGAGTTCAAAATTTGGTAAATGGTCACCTAGTTGGGAAGGACCTTTTAAGGTAGTCGGAATCGCTATAGGAAATGCATATGTCCTAGAGTCTTTATAAGGAGAGCGATTTCGAAGGGCTTTGAATGGTAGATATTTGAAAAAGTACTTCCCAAGTGTGTGGCAAAACGCTTAAAATGTTAAAAGGCTGATATTGAAAGTATTGCCCAAAGCCCGTCATGCTTTTAGCTCACTAAGTTTGCTTAAAGGGACGGGGCATGTGTTTATAGCAAAAAATGGCATTAATGGTCAAACTAGGCAAATACTGAAAAATGGTATTTTTGACCGAAAATATGTCAAACCTAGCAAAGGCCGGTCTGACCGGCTATGGTAGGCCGGTCCAACCGGCCAGGTCCGGTCAGACCAGACCCATGGGCTCGGTCAGATCAGCCAGGGTTCAAAATATGAATCCGAGGAGGATTCGAGCTATCTGTACCCAAATATTATCCTAACAGATTTTTGGACGAGTCTTACTCTATCTCTAGACAGAGATAACCAGCCCACCCCCCTATAAATAGTAGGGGCAAGGCCAATTGAAAGCCTCTCTCTCCAATCCAAAAATCCAAAGACCTAGCTTTGAATCGTGTTTATTTCCTTTAATTTCCGCATCTTCGTGGGTTTGCTTGAAAGCCCTCCGTCTGCCGCGTCCGTAATCACGGTAACCCTTGCTGGTTCGCTTGTGAACCTCCCGTTAATCCACGTAATGGATTGTTATCCTTTTTATCGGTTTTATCGCCCTACTCGGCAATTCGGCCCTCTAGCTGAATTGTGTTTGCTCTTATTATATTTGCAGATCAATTGCCTTCCTAAACACATCTGCAAAGTTTGGAGGTGATTGAAGATCGTTTTCTTGGACTACCGAAGTTTGGCAGATCCGATCTATTACTTCGGTCCGACCGGCGTTGAGATACCGGTTTGACCGGACCTCGTCACGCCGTTGTTGGCAACAGCCGGTCAGACCGACAGCACTTTGCTGGTCCGACCAGGGACCTCCGCACCACGCTGTGCCGGAATCCGGAGGTTGCGCCCGAAGCCACTTCGCATTGCGCCGCGCTGGAGCCCGTACGCGTCGAAGCCTGCCTCGCCGGTCTGACCGGCAATACCTCGCCGGTCTGACCGGGACCCTCCGCACCACGCCGGAGCCACCCTTCGCAGTTGCCCTCGGGACTCCGGCCGGAGCCCCTTCGCAACCCCCGGTCTGACCGAGGTCGTACCTCCGGTCTGACCGGGCTTGAGGCCGAAGGTGCCCTAGGGACCCTTCGAACTAGTCTCCGCTGTAACTCCGAATCAGCCTCTGAATTAGTCGATTCTAGGTATTTTCATCGTTTTTTTACTGTTTACATTATTACTAGTACTTTTCGGCCAATTGGATTGAAATATCAATTATTTATCTGATTGCCTAGTGACTCCAAATCCCTTGTCACTATCCAGGGTAGTCGGAACGCGGCATCGGTATTGTTGCGATACTTTTGGACGTCGAACCGGCCCAAGTGCGGGGGCGCATTTCTGTGTCAACAGGAACTCCACTACCGGAAGTTCTAATCCAGCTTCGAAGAATGCCTCGAACATCACCACCTCTCTGGCGCGTGGTGCCAGAATCACTTCACCCCCAGGCTGGCGAATCTTGACTCTAGGTCCCATCTTCCCTGCGATTGCCACCGCGATCGACTTCTTCGAGCACGACGACGCCCCCAAGCTATACGAATGATTCGTATACTTGGTAGATGTCGGGCGAAGATCATGAGGACCAGCTAGACGAGGGTTGTCTGAAGGCCCTGCTGCCACTTCCGCCGCCATCGCTTGCTGCCGAGCCAAGGATGAAGAAGGGATAGGAGCCTTGTGGCTTGTCTTCGCCATCGGAGAAAAGGAGAGTTGAGAAGATGAGCTCGGGAAGAAGAAAGGCGAAATGTGAAAGAAGTTGGTAAAGTATCCGAAACTTACTTTTTACCTTCTTATTTATAGTGTGTACTTTCCGTCGCAATGTGTCGTTTGGGTGCCCTGTTACGTCCTCGGTGCCGTTATGATTTGCAGAGGTGTTTCATGAGAAGTCACGCCTATGGAAATGAAATGATTGTTAGTCTCCTTAAGGAGTAATGGCTATTTTTATGAGTTTAACGGTTAATTTAGCCTCACCAAGGATCCATCTCCGAAGCTATTTCAGTGAGTATCTCGGCGCACAAGTTGGTCTGAAGACCTTCAGCTTCCGAATGCTTCTAATAATGGTAAAGTTTTTCAAGTCCCTTTCTAAATTCTAGGCATGAAATTATTTATTGCGTATACTGCCCTCTTCTTTGCATAGACAACTCGGAGAGAAGTATTCGAGGGGCTACTATTGGGGGGAAATATTTCATCCTCCAAAGACCAAGGACATTTTCATGTCGACACTAGCAGAAGAAATGAAGTTAGGAACCTTGATCTCCAAGGACTCCAAAAGCAACGAGGCTCCATCTGTTTGAAGCCTTAAATAGCGGAAACCTCATCAAGGCTTCGGCACAATGAAGCCTTCCGAAGCCTCTTCGCCCAAAGGGGGGTTGCCAGCAAGGATAGAAGATTTATCTTCTCACTAATTGGATTAGCTTTTACTCTTTTACCCCTACGAAGAATACTAAACAGTATCTTCTTAGTCGGTTGTAATTAGAGGGTAAAGAAGTATTTTCCCATGTATTCGGTCTATAAATACCCCTCTTCACTCTGTAAAGGGTATCGAATACTCATATATTCAATACACACTTCGAACTATCTCAAGCTATTATCCATCTCGGAGGGTTGGAATAGTTTATTCAAACAAACATTTCGTTTGGCAGACACTTAGGTTTCTAAACCTGTTAGCGTAATCTTTTACACCAACAGGTTCATTGTTGTCTAACAACAATATGTCACGCTACCCGATGGTAAAAAACATCAACTGTTTAAGCACATGACTAACCCTCTCAGACTTTCATGGGGCAGGTGTCTCAACAACAAGCTGTTCAACCCCTTGTATGTTTTGTCGTGGTCAGTATGATCTAGAACACTTTCCAATAGCTCTTGATCCTCCTCGAGACCCACCTGTTGGGACATGGGGAATCTACGCTAACCAGAAAATTCAAAAATTTCACCACAAAACCGTGGAACCATGCGCATGAGGAATCATGAATCATTACCTTCTAACACGAGATGCGCGTAAGGGAGAAGATGGGGAAGCATGTCCTCTCATATCTTGGTCTCGCTCCGTCCTTTCCCCAATGATGCAATTGGTACAGACCGGTGATGTCCACGTGGAGAAGCCCACGAGCATCGCTATTTGAGCAATGTGTCTACAGAGTCCACACGTACAGGGATGAAATTGATCTCACGACGGTGTTCTAGCACCGCTCGTGAGAACCAAGGAGAAATCCTAATCTCAACTATTGAGATTAAGAAGGGAGAGGAGAGGTTCTTTGAGGCTAGGGTTTAGATCTGATCTAAACAACAACTAAACTATGTGTAATTCCTCTCCAAAGGCCTCCTCCTTTCTTTATATAGAGCTTCGACCCTGGGCCCAAAACTAGATAAAAGGTGCAACAGATCCAATCTGTTCACCAACCTCAGAACTTCCGATTCTATATCGGAACATTAAATCTGGTCTCTCAGTCTACAACCCAGAAATTATGGGAACAATTGATACCCCTATTGGAACTTACGATCGTTCCTATCGGAACTTCTAATTCCAAATCGAAATTCCCAGTTAGAACCGCCTATCTCTGAATCAGAAATAATAAGAACTTCCGATATTAGCTCTCAGTTTCTCAAACAATAAATTATCAAAATTAGGGTCCTCTCACTATGAAGCACGCGAGGCTGACCTGGGTCGTACCCCTTTGGTCAAAAATCACAGAAAACAAAATGGTGGTGCCTGGTACCAAAACACAACCATCTTGGGCACCTTCGGACATGTCCAAATCATAGAAAAGGTGTTTACAGCGCCTACGGGCACAGGAGATGCGCAAGAGAAAGGATGAGGAGGAATGAGACGCTGTCTTTGAAGAGATCCGCCCTTGTTCAGTTGCAAGACAGGTATGGAAGGTCAAACCAGTTGAGATAACCAACCCGACTCCTAGTCCAAGCGACGATGACGATGAGACACTCGACGATGACTATATGCCCGTCTTTGAGGGGCCACACCTCAGGCAATGGACATCAACGTCGTCATGTTGCCCGCCAAGTTGGCCCTACCACAAGACGAGGCAGAGGTCGCTCAGTTGAACCTCGGCCCACGCAATGCTATTTTTGAGAAACCTGAGGATACGACTCGTCATCTAAAGCCTCTCTACGTCAGGGGTCACATTGATGGGAAGCCGATCTCTAGGATGCTTGTTTATGGTGGTGCCACTGTTAACCTGATACCTTACTCGCTATTGAAGAAACTTGGCAGGGACGAGGAGGACTTAAAAAAAACTAACCTAATGCTCAACGGCTTCAATGGCGAGAGTTCCGATGCCAAGGGCATACTCACCATGGAGTTGACAGTAGACAACAAGACATTGGCAACAGCATTCTTTGTCGTTGACGTGCAAGGTAACTACAGCGTACTGCTCGAGTGTGACTAGATTCACACAAACTGTTGCATTCCTTCTACTTTGTACCAATGCTTGAAACAGTGGGACGGCGACGACGTGGAGGTCATACCAGTAGACACTTCGGCCCAGGTAGCATTGGCCGATGTGTCCATTAACGTCATCCACAACAAAGTAGCATTGGCCAGAGGATGTTTCATACTAGTGTCTATAAAGCCGGCTGGTGTAGCACGGCTATTTCTAAATTAGTAGTCATGTTTAGTAAAAGTAATCTAGATTTGCTAAAGTCTCATGTAGAGTAATATCGATCTGCTAAAGACAGTATTGCCGAGGCCATTGATGACTTTAGAGAAGTAGAGAAGTTAGGACAAGGTTTTGCGTCGGCTAAAACTTTAGAAGAAGTCAACATAGGCGATGGTAGCATCTCAAGGCCGACTTTTGTAAACCAACATTTACAGGCTAATGAGAAGGTCGAAGTAATAAAGTTGCTATGGTCATACGTTGATTGTTTCGCGTGGGAGTATAGCGAGATGCTCGGATTAAGCCGCGAGCTCGTGGAGCATCGGCTACCTATTAAGCCTGGGTTTAGGCCTTATAAACAGCCCCCTCGTCGCTTTAATTCGGCCGTCTATGACCGAGTTAAAGAGTAGATAGAACGATTGCTCAAGGTTGAGTTTATTAGGCCATGCAAGTATGCTGAGTGGGTCGCTAACATTGTGCCTGTAGAGAAGAAAGGGAGCGGCAAAATACGAGTTTGTATTGATTTCAGGGATCTAAACAAAGCCACTCCAAAGGACGAGTATCCCATGCCGATAGCCGACATGCTACAACGATGCTTTAGGACACAAGGTACTAAGTTTCCTTGATGGCAACGCTGGTTATAATCAGATTTTTATGGTTGAAGAGGACGTCTATAAGATAGTCTTTTGATGCCTTGGTTTTGTCGGCTTGTTTGAGTCGGTCATTATGAATTTTGGCTTAAAAAATGCTGGCACTACATATCAACATGCTATGAACTTAATCTTTCATGACTTGCTAGGAGTTATGTTGGAGGTATACATAGATGATGTTGTGGTCAAATCGTAGGCCATGAATAATCACTTAGCTGATTTGAAAGTTGTTTTTGATAGGATGCGACAGTATGGCTTGAAAATGAACCCGCTCAAATGTTCTTTTGGCGTGTCGGCAGGCAAGTTTTTAGGATTCATGATTCATGAGAGAGGTATAGAAATTGATCTTAAGAGGCTTGAAAAGATTAGAAACTTTGTAGCGCTGACATGCAAGAGGGACGTGCAGAAGTTGCTAGGCAAGATGAATTATTTGTGTCGCTTTATATACAACTTGTCTGGTAAAATCGATGCCTTTGTCCCCATACTCCGGCTAAAGAATGAAGCTGAGTTCACTTGGGGGGCAAGTCAGCAAAGCGCCTTTGAAAAGATTAAAGAGTGTTTATCATCATCTCCCATGGTGAGAGTACCACAAGTCGGAGTTTTGTTTCGGCTGTATATCGCCACAGAAGGTAGCATGCTAGGGGTCGTGCTAACTCAGGAGGTGGAGGGTAAAGAATACATAATCACATTCTTGAGCTGCCGCCTGCTGGACGCCGAAACCAGGTACGTATTTTTGGAGCGTTTATGTTTATCACTTTATTACGCATGTACCAAATTACGTCACTATCTTCTCCCTACCACATGTATTGTCGCTTGCCAAACCGATGTCATGAAATACATGTTGCAAAAGCCAATTCTAAGTGGAAGAATCAGAAAGTGGGCTTACGCCTTGATTGAATACGATTGGAGTTAGCAAACCCTACAGATGTCTATGAGGATGATTGGAGAATTCCAATCATCTAGTATTTAAGAAATCCCAGTCAAAGGAATGATCGGAAAGTTCAGCGACAAGTGCTTAAATTTGTGTTGCTAGATAATGTGTTATATCGCCAAACCATTGATGGAGTACTTTTAAAATGTTTAAATGATGAACAATCCAAAGTATCTATGGGAGAATACCATAAAGGGCTTTGTGGCACTCATCAATCGGCACAGAAGATGAGTTGGATGCTCAAAAGAGCAGGTTTCTACTGGCAGACTATGACTGGAGATTGTTTTAGATATTATAGAGGGTGCGAAGCATGTCAGAAGTTTGGTAATATTCAGCTAGCTCTTGCTTCATCACTTAACCCTATTATCAAGCCATGGCCGTTCCGAGGTTGGGGTTTAGACTTCATTGGCCAAATTTATCCTCCTTCGAAAGGGCATCGGTTTGTGTTGATGGCAACAAACTACTTTACCAAATGGATCGATGTCGTGCCTCTCAAGAATATGACTCACAATGAGGTAACTAATTTTATCTTGAAGCACATTATACATAGATTCGGTATAGCCCAAACTCTCACTACAAACCAGGGTACTTCATTTGTTGCTAAAGAAGTGAGAGACTTTGCCGAATTTTATGGTATTAAGTTAATAAACTCTTCACCATATTATGCTCAGGCCAATGGTCATGCCGAGTCTAGTAATAAAACCATGATTAAGCTCATTAAGAGGAAAATCGAAGAGTTCCCTAAGAGGTGGCATGAAGTGCTTTCAGAGGCACTATGGGCTTGTAGAGTCGCAAAACACGGTGCTACCAAAGTTAGTCCATATGAAACTCTTTTGTAAGACAATTTAGAAGAAGTGACCGATAAGAGGTTAAGGGCTTTAGAATCTATAGAGAAAAACAAAATAAGAGTGGCTAGAGCCTACAATAAGAAAGTTAAACCAAAATCATTTCAAGTTGGCGACTTGGTTTGGAAGATGATTTTGCCCTTAGGCACTAAGAGCCCCAAATTTGGTAAATGGTCACCTAATTGGGAAGGCCCTTTCAAAATATCCAGAATTGCTTTAGGTAATGCATATGTGTTGGAATCTCTACAAAGAGAGCGGTTTCGAAGAGCTTTGAATGGCAGGTACTTGAAAAAGTTCTTCCCAAGTGTGTGGCAAAATGCTTGATAGTGTCAAAAGGCTGATATGGGATGTATCGTCCTTAGCCCGTTATGCTTTTAGTTCACTTAGTTCACTAAAAGGCAGGGGGCATGTGTTGATAGCAAAAATGGCATTAGATGGTCAAGATTGTCAAAATATCAATTTTGGTAATTTGGGCCAAAAATACACATGTCCTGGATCGGGCCGAAACCCTACAGGGCCGAATGCCCATTGAGCTTTGGGCTTTGGAAGCCTTCCAGCGGCCTGCTACCTTCAGCCCGAAGGCCTTCGGAGGCCTGCCTCGCTGAAGCTTCGACCCGAGGAGCAGCCTTCGGTAGGCCCTGCCGAAGGCCCACTCCAGGCTGATATCCAGAGATAAAGTTTGAGTCTAATTATGGCTAATTTTATCCCTAAGTTTGATTAGGCAGAATCTTACCAGATTAATCTTAGAGATAAAATACTAGCCCTTATAAATATAGGGGTGAGGCCGCTTCATTAACCCCCCAACACAAATCAACCACAAAGCCTTAGCTTTCAACCGTACCTTTACTTTTATTTTATTTTTCTGCAACCTTCGTGGGTTTGCTTGGAAGCCCTCCGACGGCCACGCTGAAACCATGGTAAGCCTTGTTACTTCGCTTGTGAAGTACCCGTTAATCACGTAACAGATTGCTATCGCCTTATTACGTCGCTTGTGAAGTATCCATTAATCTACGTAACAGATTGCTATCTTCGTTTCCCTACTGCAACACTTAGCAGATTCGGTCCCTGGGCCGAATTAGGCACTTGATCTCTGTTCTGTTGTAGGTTTTCATGCTCGGAGCCCCTTTGTCGATGGTGTCCAGAGCCAGGAGACTGGTTTCAGAGGCTGCCAGAACACCCCTCGGTGGGAACACTGCTTCGACTACATGTGCTGGACCATCACGTTGTTGTCGGTCTGACCAAGTCCTGTGCGCCAACACGCTCCACAGCAAGCTTCATCACGACAGGCTTCACCATGTTTGTACCCCGCGCCAAACGAAGTCACGCTAGTGCGTTGCGTTTGAGATATTTTTTATGTCAGAGACTTCGCACCGAACCCCGCTGTTCGGAAGTGAATTCGCATCGAGATCTGTCCGGAGCCTGCCTTCGGCCAGATCAGTCCGAACACCGAAGACTACCTTCAGGGAGACCCTTCGTATCAGACGCCGAAGGTACCCTTCGGTGAACACTTCACACAGTACTCTTCGAATCAGTCAGGCTTCGGTTAGCTTGCAGGTTTATTTTATTTAATATACTTCTTTTCAGCTAATTGGATTATTTCTGTGTGATCTGATTACCTGGCGACTCCACCCCCCTTGCCACTATTAAGGGTAGTTGGAACGCGACGTCAGTGTTGTGTTACGCTTAGGCTTGTCCCTAAGTATCCGCACACTTTTGGATCGTCGAACTGACCCAAGTGTGGGGGTACGTTTTCGTGTCAACAACCATCGGCTATCTAAAGGTGATACCCTTGGTATCGGCTATCTCTTCGCTTCTATGTAGATCCTTAGGAATTTATCCATACGCTCGGAAAGTATTTCTTTAGATATTTTCCATTTAATGCTGTTGGGGGAAAATATCTCATCTTCGGGGTTATCATCGAACAACATAAAGGCAGACGGCAGATTCGAAGGTTCCCAGACGATCAACTTCGAAGATACCCGGAACCAAGCTCGAAGTACGAAGATAGGTGTTAGTTCGAAGTACATCTTCGAATTAAGGCTCTCCAAGATCTTTTCTGCCAGCGAAGATGGAAGATTTATCTTCTTTCTGATTAAATTAGTCTTTTACCATTTTAGCCCTATTAAGGGAACCGAATAGTTTCCACTGTGTCGGTTGTAATAGAGGGGTAAATAGGTCTTTTCCTAAATGTTTGGGCCTATAAATACACCCCATTTCACCCTGTAATAGGGACCGAATACAAGTTATTCAATACACACTTTCGAACTATTCTAAGTTATTATCCTTTCGGAGGCTTAGAACAGTTTGCTTCACAAACACTTCGTTTGTTAGTTTCTTTTCTACAGAAACCTGTTAGTGTAATCTTTTACGCCAACAGTTGGCGCCGTCCGTGGGGAACCTAGTCCGAAAAACTTCGTTCTCTACCAACTTCTTACATCATGCCTCCTAAGCGGAGCGCACCTCGCAATCCCACTCGGAGGTCCTCTCGGATCTCCAGAGAGATACCCTTCGACACAGTTGAAGTCGGAGGGTCTTCGGCCTTCCCTCCACAAACTCCGGAAGGGGCTTCTATCCCTCGAGGATATGAAGCCTCTCCGCCAACCCCTTCCATACTCCGACAGCCCAGAGTCACTTCTCCACCCTCCATTCCGATTCGAACTGATCCTATCAGTTCTCAAGACCCGGAAGGTCCTTCCGGAGGAGATGAAGATAGCCTTGGAGATATGGCCACTCAAATGGCCAACCTTCAAGCTGAGGTAGCAAGATGGCGACAAGAAGCTGCGGATAGGCTTCGCTCTCAAGCCATCCCAACTATCCCAGAAGTGCCCGAAGACGACGATCTTGATTATCCCGAAGCCCCGAAGAACGCCTCTTACGACAATGAATCTCCGTTGCATCCTGAGCTGCAGAAGGTTCGCTTTGATCCAAAGTTTAAAACTTCGAAGCTCTGCAAGTATGCCGGAGATGAAGATCCCGGAGAGTTCGCGCGTTCTTATGCCCTAGCGATTGAGGCTAGCGGCGGAGTCAGAGACACTATGGCGAAGTGCTTCCCGTTAGCTCTTCAAGGAGTGGCGTTGAGATGGTTCTGGTCTTTAAAGCCAGGATCAATCAATTCTTGGTCACAGTTGAAGAGGAAGTTTATAAGTAACTTTCAGGGCACCTTCGTGCCTCCTATGTCAACAGGAAGCCTTTTCCAAGTGAAACAGCTCCCCGGAGAAACATTGAGGCAGTACTTTAAGCGCTTCGCTCATACGAAGTCGCAAATTCGGGGGCTGTCCACATCCTCAGTGGTTGATGCGGCTCGGGAAGGCGTCAGTCATCAAGGCCTTCTGGATAAACTGCATCGGAAGAGCATCTCCTCAGTGTCACAGTTGATGTCATATTTCGAGGAGTATGCGTGATGAGGACATCACTTCACATGATACACACATGGAGCCTCCACCTACAATACTACAAGGACCAATCACGCGCGCCCGTGCCCGTCGCTTGAACTATGAGGTTAATTCTTTCCTTAGCAACTATTTCAATATTTGTTTGGATGGGATGCTACTGAATACTAGTGATATTTTGTTGCTTAGGAACATGGGAAATGGAATAGAAGAATTGGAGTTCAAGACGGAGCCGCACGGATGTTTGAAGTCAAGATTTCGCTGGTTCGGACTACATCGACCAACCTGCACCAAAATGGGCATAACTTCCTCATACGAAGTCCGATTGGCGCGTTCTTTGACTTTTTGGAAAGCTGAGGAGAAGACGGATCGTTTGCCGTTGGTTTCACATCATTTGGAGTCTCGAGTCGTTCTGTGTGACCGAAACCGTCCTGCGTGACAGAACTGGGCCGTGTTGGCCCATAGTGCATGTTTGTTCGTCTTCTAGCCCACAGCCCAAGTCTGTTCCCCTTCCACAGGCCGCCGCCCTATATATTCTCACGCCAGCCAACTCTAGGGTTAGGTTTTGCTTTGTTGCATCTACACTGTTGTGTTTAGATCCCGCCTCTTGCACCGGACCGATTGGCTGCTGCATTGGCGTTTGTGAAACCTCACCTTATCCTCGTTTGTCTGTGTTTTGGCATTCGATTTGTATCCTTCCTGTTCTTGCTTGTGTTCTTGGGTTCGCTTGCAGGAATTAGCCTTCGTGGCGAGGTCAATCGCGTTCTGCGTGGTTGATATCCAACGGAGACAGTGGTGTAACGATTGCAAGGTTTTGATCCGCCGGACCGGAGCCTTGGATCGCCAACGTCGAGATTCTCCACCAACCCAAGTTTATCCCTTACCTAGCGGAAGATCGGGACCAATCCCCCATCAGCTGGTATCAGAGCTCAGATTTCCCGTTAGGTAATCTCGATCTGCTTTTGTTTTACCCAGAGTCCAGAAAACCGCACCAAAAAAATTCCCCACCGAGAACTCCCTTTGTGCCTTGCGATTTTAATTTCAGTTTTAACTTTGTTGAGTTTGTGTTCTTGGTCGAGTCTTGTTGCTGGTTTAGTCATCCCTCTGTGTCGTTTGAGTAGTAGTTGTTCTTGTGTCTCAGAAAAAATTTCCCCACCGAAAAAACCCCCTTCCGCAACCCTATTTGTTTTCCACATCTGCTCTTTGTGACCCCCCTTCAGTAAAACAGGCATAACTTTTCACTCGTTTGGCAGAAAAATCTGAAATTTTTTGAGCGTGTTCCTGACTCAATTTGGAGGGTACCCTAACCCACAAAGGTCGGTTAGCCCTCACCAAAATCGCCAAAAAAAATCGGGAAGATAAAGAAAAAAATTGGACAAAGTTTTTGCTCGCCGGACAGCGAACTTGTTTGAATTTTTGCAAGCCACATCCCACCTCAGTTGTAGGTGCCAATTTTTGTGGTTACTCCTCTGGTCATCCTTGTTTCAAAAAAAAATAGAGTGAAAAAAAAAAGAAGAAAAAAAAATAAAAAAAAAAGAGAAGCGGTCCTGTTATTTTGCTTGTCCGAACTCTTGTCCGAACTCCTGTCCGAACTCTTGTCCAATCTGAGGCAGTCTTTGGCTGTTTGCTGCTTGTCCGATCTCTTGTCTGAACCTTTGTCCGAACTCTTGTCCGATCCGAACAGCAGCAGAAAAAAAAATTGCACATACCCTTGTCCGATCACTTGTCCGATCTCTTGTCCGATCCCTTGTCCGATCTATAGAGAGCTGATTTTGACCTGTTTTTGCTTCCTTTTTGATTTTTTGGGCACATAGTTTCCCTCTATTACTTGAACTTTCACTTTGAGAGCACTACGGTCAGCAACTTTGACGAGTACTAGGGAATACTTATTGAACTTGGTTTAACTGTTATTATTATCGCTAATCCTTGCTACTCACTTTGCCTTCCAAGCTACACATTTCTCTTGGTCAGGACAGGATCAAATCTTGCAATTGCACACCACCTCCACTTGGTTCATCACCTGTAGGCCGGTGACCTCACTGCGGCGTGGTAAGAACACTTGCAAGCGTGGGTAAGGTGCTTGACGGATTGCTTCCACCCCACACCCACCACCAGACCTAGCTGTTTTACATAAGGATTATTCTTTGTTGCTTTATCTTTTCACTAACATGGCAGCACTTATTGTACAACATGACTTGAGCACTCACATGGACCAGGACGACCAGGCACAACGGAACAATATATTTCAGACCATCTTCCTCGTCAATAACCGTCGTGCGCGTGTCATCATCGACAGCGGTAGTTGCAACAATTTGGTGAGCCTCGACGTGGTAACTAAGCTTCAACTTCCCACACGTGCACATCCACACCCTTACCATGTGCAATGGCTCAACGACAGCGGTAAGGTCAAGGTAACACAAACTGTTCACATCGAATTTTCAATTGGTATATACTTCGGAAGTGCTGATTTTGATGTAGTACCAATGCAAGCATGTTCTCTATTACTTGGTAGACCTTGGGTATATGATACTGATGCTACACACCATGGTAGGAGCAATAAGTACACATTTATGTATAAAGGAAAGAAAGTTACATTGCTTCCTATGACTCCTGCTGAAATTGTGAAATTTGAACAAGAAAAACGTGCTAGGGACGCACAAAAGAGCAAACAACTTTCTGAAAATCAGCAAGTAGCTGAGACACTTTCGGGGCAACAAAAAGATAAAGTTGTTTTTCCTTCTTCATCACAAGCTATTAATCTGAAAGGACGTGTCATGCATGCAACTAAAACTAACCTTGCAGTACGTAGTTTTCTTGGTCTTGCAGGTTTCTACCGGCATTTTGTGAGAGATTTCAGCACCATAACCGGTCCTTTACCTGAGTTGACCAAGAAGGGAGTTACTTCTACTTGGGAGTCAGCACAAGAACAAGCTCGTGCCACACTCAAGGATCGCATTACACATGCACCTCTACTTCAGCTACCCGATTTTAGTAAGCCTTTTGAGATAGAATGTGATGCTAGTGATTTTGGCATAGGAGATGTGCTGCTACAAGGAGGTAAACCCGTGAACTATTCTAGTGAGAAATTGCATGGTCCACAAGTGAATTATTTTACCTATGAGTGTGAATTATATGCCTTAGTGCGTGTGCTTAAGACTTGGCGACATTACCTTTTGCCTGAGGAGTTTATTATACATTCTGATCATGACGCACTCAAATATTTGAGAGGGCAAGCTAAACTGAACCATAGACATGTTAAACGGGTTGAATTTATTGAACCTTTCCCATACATTGTGAAATACAAGAATGGCAAAGAAAATGTGGTTGCTGATGCTTTGTCTCGCATGGTTGTTCTTTTATCTCAACTTGATATTAACGTTCCAGATTTGGAAAGCTTGAAAGATTTGTATGTTGTAGATAAAGAATTTGCTGAACCATTCACTAAATGTAATGATGGGAAAGACTGGAAAACATTTCATGTTTATGACGGTTTCTTGTTCCATGCTAACAAGATATGTGTTCCAGATTCGTCCGTATGTTTGCTGTTGTTGCAGGAATCACATGGCGGTGGATTAATGGAACATTTTGGGAGAGAAAAGACTTTGGCCCTGCTGTCCAATAATTTTTATTGGCTAAAGATGCGGAGAGATGTTGAACGATTTGTGCAGCGTTGTGCCACATACCATAAAGCTAAGTCCAAACATAACCCATATGTTTTGTACACTCCACTTCCTGTTTCTAGTGCACCTTGGGAAGATATTACTATGGACTTTATTGTGGGATTGCCTAGGACAAAGAGGGGAAGAGACTCTATATTTGTAAGAGTGGATAGGTTTTCTAAAATGGCACACTTTATTCCCTGTCACAAGACCAACGATGCTTCACATATTGCTGATTTATTTTTCAGGGAAGTTGTGAGATTGCACGGGATGCCTAGAGCCATTGTTTCAAATCATGATGTGAAGTTTATGAGTTACTTTTGGAAGACAATGTGGGCCAAGTTTGGCACAAAATTGTTGTTTTCAACAACTTGTCACCCGAAACTGATGGTCAAACAGAGGTGGTAAACCGTACACTTTCCATGTTGCTGCGAACAATGAGTAAGAAGAACTTGAAAGAATGGGAGGAATGCCTTCCACATGTTGAGCCTGCATACAATAGAGTTGTCCACTCAACAACACAATTGTGCCCGTCTGAAGTGGTGTATGGTTTTAAGCCAATCACACTACTTGATTTGCTGCCACTTCCTTTTCAAGAGAGAGCAAACAAAGAGGCAACTAAGCGTGCAGAGTTTGTGAAAGCTATGCATCTGAAGACCAAGGAAGTTATAGACAAGGATGCACGCTATTTTGCTCAAAATACAAATAAAGGAAGAAAGAAGATGTTTTTCAAACCAGGAGATCTTGTTTGGTTGTACTTGCGCAAGGATCGTTTTCCTGATTTGAGAAAGTTTAAATTGATGCCCCATGCTGATGATTTAAAACCCTATTTGGGAGCTGACGATGAGCTTGAGTCGAGGACGACTCCAATTCAAGAAGGGGAGGATGATGAGGACATCACTTCACATGATACACACATGGAGCCTCCACCTACAATACTACAAGGGCCAATCACGCGCGCCCGTGCCCGTCGCTTGAACTATGAGGTTAATTCTTTCCTTAGCAACTATTTCAATATTTGTTTGGATGGGATGCTACTGAATACTAGTGATATTTTGTTGCTTAGGAACATGGGAAATGGAATAGAAGAATTGGAGTTCAAGACGGAGCCGCACGGATGTTTGAAGTCAAGATTTCGCTGGTTCGGACTACATCGACCACCCTGCACCAAAATGGGCATAACTTCCTCATACGAAGTCAGATTGGTGCGTTCTTTGACTTTTTGGAAAGCTGAGGAGAAGACGGATCGTTTGCCGTTGGTTTCACATCATTTGGAGTCTCGAGTCGTTCTGTGTGACCGAAACCGTCCTGCGTGACAGAACTGGGCCGTGTTGGCCCATAGTGCATGTCTGTTCGTCTTCTAGCCCACAGCCCAAGTCTGTTCCCCTTCCACAGGCCGCCGCCCTATATATTCTCACGCCAGCCAACTCTAGGGTTAGGTTTTGCTTTGTTGCATCTACACTGTTGTGTTTAGATCCCGCCTCTTGCACCGGACCGATTGGCTGCTGCATTGGCGTTTGTGAAACCTCACCTTATCCTCGTTTGTCTGTGTTTTGGCATTCGATTTGTATCCTTCCTGTTCTTGCTTGTGTTCTTGGGTTTGCTTGCAGGAATTAGCCTTCGTGGCGAGGTCAATCGCGTTCTGCGTGGTTGATATCCAACGGAGACAGTGGTGTAACGATTGCAAGGTTTTGATCCGCCGGACCGGAGCCTTGGATCGCCAACGTCGAGATTCTCCACCAACCCAAGTTTATCCCTTACCTAGCGGAAGATCGGGACCAATCCCCCATCAATGCGAGGTCAGAAGAGGGTTGGCTTCGGAGGACTGCTGCTACTTCGACAGTATTGCAAGAAGTTAAAGCAGAAGTGAAGACTTCGGCACAGCCGCAGGAACTAGTCTTCGAAGTGCAACATGATCGAAGAAGAGGGCAAAAGCACCCTCGCTCTGAAGTCTTGAATATTGCACCCCCACAAAAGTTTGCACCAAGAGCTCCACAGTCTGCGGGGAACAAGGCCAGCGGCTGGAGGCCGCCAGGGAAAACGGCTGGCAAGGGCCAGACCCTTTTTTGCTGTATTCATGGAGAAAATCGAAGCCATGCAACTGACACTTGCAAGGCTATCCTTACCCTAAGGGGAGAGTACTTGGAGAGAACTTCGGGTCGAGGCACTACCGACCGAAGTCCAGCAGCAACGCGCCTAGAGCCGGTCCAAGCTGTGGCGCAGATAGAAAATTTTGATGCTGCAAGGCACCCTCCGGTGGCCAATGTTATGCCACCTCCGAAGCAAGAGGAAGGGCAAGATAGAGGAAAGAGAGTAGTTCTCCCTATCTCCGGAGGAGGTACCCTCGGAAGCATGTCCAAGAGACAGCGAAGAGAGTACGTTCGGGAAGTAGGTCATATTGGAACTTCGTCATCTGCAGCTGCAATGCCGGAGTGGTCTCATGTTCCGATATCTTTCTCTGCGGAGGATGCAGCTGGTATTAAGTTCCCGCACGCAGATCCATTGGTTATCACTGCTGATATTGCAGGGACTGAAGTCCGAAGGGTGCTAATTGACGGAGGTAGTTCGGCAGATATCATTTTTGTACAAGCCTTCGATCAGTTATGCATTTCCAGGAAGCATCTCCTCCCAGCGGCTCGTCCTCTGCAAGGCTTCGCAGGACCTCCGCTTGATGCACTTGACCAGATAGGCCTGGAAGTTACCTTCGGAGAAGGTTTATTAGCCCGGACTGAAGAAGTTATCTTTGATGTGATAGATGCCCCGTATGCTTATAATGTCATCTTCGGACGGGGCATGTTGAATCAGTTCGGAGCTATGGCGCATCACAACTACTTGTGCATGAAGATGCCCACTCAAGCGGGAGTCTTAACAATCTTCAGAGATCAAGCCATTGCTCGGAGGGCAGAATATGGTCACGGTCCCCTTCTTGATCCGAGGCAAGTAAACAGTGTGCAGGATAATGATGAAATTTTTTCAGCCTCCTCCGAAGCTTCGAAGAAGTCTTTTCCGAGACCAAGTCCCGAAGGAGAGATTGCAACGAAGGTCATTGTTAAAGATGGTAAAGAATACACTTTTCAATTTGGTAAAGATTTACCTCCTGAAGTTGCAACCTCCTTGGCAAAGGTCGTGGAAGAAAATTTGGATGTCTTCGCTTGGTCTGACGAAGATATCACCGGAGTCGATCGGGATATCATTGAACACAGTTTACTTGTAAACCCGAAGGCCCGGCCTGTTCGACAAGGACTCCGGAAGATGTCCGCAGAGAGAGCTGCTCTAGCTAAGGACGAAGTTGAAAAACTGTTGAAGGCTGGGATTATCAGAGAAGTGGCTCACACAGAATGGTTAGCCAACCCAGTCTTCGTCAGGAAGAAGTCTTCCGGGAAGTGGCGTATGTGCATTGATTTCACATCTCTGAATAAAGCGTGCCCACGTGACCCCTACCCCATGCCCCGAATTGATCAACTGGTTGACTCCACTGCAGGTTTGGAGTTATTAAGCTTCCTTGACGCGTATTCTGGTTATCATCAAATATGGTTGAAGCGCGAAGATGAAATCAAGACAAGCTTTGTAACTCCTTCGGGAGTCTTCTGCTATGTAAGAATGCCCTTCGGCCTAAGAAATGTCGGGGCTACTTTTTCAAGATTAGTTGCTAAGGCTCTAGGTCATCAACTAGGTCGCAATGTGGAGGCCTATATGGATGATATTGTAATAAAGAGTGCTTTAAAGCACCAACATAGCCTAGACTTAGCAGAAACATTCAATAGCCTTCGGGCATGTGGGATCCGTCTTAACCCCGAAAAATGTATATTCGGAGCTAAGGCTGGAAAGTTGTTAGGGTATTTAGTTTCAAGCAGGGGAATTGAAGCTAGCCCTACTCAAATAACTGCGCTGCAGAAAATGGCTCCTCCGGAGAATTTAAAGCAAGTGCAAAAGCTGACTGGACGTCTGGCCGCACTTAGCAGGTTTTTATCAAGGTCTGCGGAGAGGAGCTTGCCAATATTTAAAGCTTTGAAAGGGTACGAAGATTTTGCATGGACACCGGAGTGTCAGAAAAGCTTCGAAGATATTAAAGATTATCTCAGCAATCTTGCTACACTCACGGTGCCTATTGCGAACGAAACCCTACTCCTGTACCTTGCAGCTACAGGTTCAGCTGTCAGCGCAGTCCTTGTCAGAGAAGTGGATTTCAATGGGAAGTTGGTCCAAAATCCTGTTATTTTGTATCCGAAGCATTATCAGGAGCGAAGACAAGATACTCCGAACTTGAGAAGTTCGTTTATGCTCTGATAATGGCTTCGAGGAAGCTAAGACATTATTTTTTGGCTCACAATGTAATTGTACCAACTTCGTATCCCTTAGGAGATATGCTCCGAAGCAAAGATTCCACTGGAAGGATTGGAAAGTGGGCAGTCGAGCTAGCACCTTTCGGCATATCTTTCTTGGCAAGGACAGCTATCAAATCCCAAGTCCTAGCAGACTTCGTAGCAGAGTGGACTCCACCTGCGAATTTGACTCCGGAGAAATCAAATGACGGAGTTTGGACTGTTTACTCCGATGGGGCTTTCCAAGCATCCGGAGCAGGCATTGGGGCAGTGTTGATTTCACCGTCAGGGCAAAAAGCAATGTACTCCGCAAGACTCAACTTTAAGTCTACCAATAATATAGCGGAGTACGAAAGGATTTTATTGGGACTCCGGAAAGCACGTGCTCTAGGGGCTACAAGAATAATTATAAAGACAGATTCTCAAATAGTAGCAGGGCACGTAGACAAAAGTTTTCAAGTTCGGCATCCACAGCTTGCCAAGTACTTAGAAGAAATTCGCAAGATCGAAGCACACTTCAAGGGTATTTCCATTCGGAGTATACCAAGAGCTGAAAACGTGCAAGCGGACATTTTAGCGAAGGCTGCAGCCGGAGCTGTGGATGTGCCTGAAGAAGCTTTCTATGAGGAGCTCAATATACCTTCGGTGCCACAAATTGCCTCTGCGGAGATTCTTTGCATTCCTAATGCAGATTGGAAAGATTCGATAATAGAACTCTTGCAAGGAGGAACAAATTTGCCCGAAGAGCCCCAGTTGTCAAGATTAAAGCTTAGAGCCAGAAACTATCAGTTAATCAACGGTATATTATACAAGGCCGGAGTATGTTCCCCTTTACTCCGATGTATATCTCAAGCCGAAGGCCAAGAAATTCTTCGAGAAATTCACGAAGGCCTTTGTGGAAGCCATTTAGCCCCTAGAGCTCTGGCAGGAAAAACACTTCGCCAGGGTCTTTATTGGCCCACAATAACAGCTGATGCGGAGAGCTTGGTCCGCACTTGTCAAGGATGCCAGTGGATGGGTCGACGGAGTCATCGCCCACCAACAGCTCTTCAAGTCATTGCTCCGGTATGGCCCATGGCCAGATGGGGTATGGATCTAATTGGTCCCTTTCCGTTAGCAAAGGGAAATCTGAAGTTCGCAGTGGTAGCTATTGAATATTTTTCTAAGTGGGTAGAAGCAGAGCCCTTAACAGCTATCACTTCGAACAATGTACAGAAATTCTTCTGGAAGAACATTATTTGCCGGTTCGGAGTGCCTAGATATCTCACAGTTGATAATGGAACACAGTTCGACGCAGAACCCTTCAGGAAGTTTTGCGAAGACCTAGGCATTCAACTATGTTTTGTTGTAGTGAGACATCCTCAGTCGAATGGAGCCGTAGAGCGAGCCAATGGAAATATTTTATCAGGGCTAAATCGAAGAATAGTAGGATTATCAAAGGGACTGTGGACCGAAGAGCTTCCGAAGATTCTGTGGTCCATTCGGACTACGCAAACAAGGTCCACAGGTTTTACTCTGTTCAGACTACTATTCGGAGATGAAGCTATGACTCCAACGGAGCTCAAAGGGGGATCATTTCGCAGCACCGAACCGGACATTGAAGAAGAAAGACAAGCTTCGTTAGATTTGTCAGAAGAAACAAGACTTCGGGCTGTAGCTAATTTATCAAAGTATCATCAGCAGACGAAGACTTGGTATGACCCGAAGGTTAAGCTCAGTGAGTTAAGGCTGGGTCATCTTGTTCTACGAAGCATTATAGCACCAGGGAAGTTAGGCAATAAATGGGAAGGTCCATATCTAATTGTCCGCTCAGGGCGCCCTGGTTCATTTAAATTAGCTAATTTAGAAGGTGAAGAGTTAGCACATACTTGGCATGCGGAGCACCTAAAGCGATACTTCGCATAAGGGCTCCTTGTAATTCGCTTGCAATCACCTCTAAATTAATAAAGCATATGACCCTGATAGTTGCCTTCCCCTCATAGACTTCCAGCTTCCGAGTGGACGCACTGGAACCGCGGGGTCGACCGAGAGGGAAGTGTCATTAAGCTGGGTTGTATTTTCGGACTTCGAACCCATAAAGTTCGAAGCCTCCGACGTGGTGGCTGACATAATCCGGAGCCCAGGCCAACGGCTTGTAGGCATCCGTAAAAGAGCCCAAAACCACATTCTACGGAGTCCAAGCCATTGGCTGGTAGACTTCCGTAAAAAGAGCCGAAGGTGGCCAAAATCTACGGAGTCCAAGCTGCAGCTTGCAGACTTCCGTAAAAAGAGCCGAAGGTGGCCAAAATCTGCGAAGTCCAAGCCATTGGCTGGTAGACTTCTGCAAAAACAGCCGAAGGTGGCTAAATTATACGGAGTCCAAGCCATTGGCTGGTAGACATCCGTAAAAAGAGTCCAAAGAGACCATTGCAAACTCCGAACCATTGGTTCGTCAGAGATCGCAAAGACAAGCCGAAGGTGGCTAAAGCAAAACAGCATTTGAGCCATGAGCTTCGAATGTCTGTTAACATAAGTCCAAAGTGACAAATTTCTTAAGACACTAAAGTGTCCTGAAAGTTATCTCAATTGATTTCTTTCGTAAAACAAAGGTAATAAGTTACCATTCTTCTGACTGCAAAAAGTCGAAGACATTTCATAAGATTTTAAAAGATCTTTAAATGACAGAGGGGCTCCGAACCCCCAAAAAATTGTACTCCGAAGTTTTTTCTTTGCGCATAACCATCTTTGAATACATTTCGAAGTTGCTTATACCCAAAGAGGGGCTAGTAAATATGGAGACAATTTTAAATCGGCATTCATTATTGAAATAAATGTGTTTACAAATTACACTATGAAAAATTGGTATCTATACCAAGAAGGAATCGGAGACCTCTTCGGTCCCGAGAGCTAGGGGTGGAACGACTAGTTCCAACATCGGAAGTCCTAAGAAATTTACGTTTAACTCTCTTCCTCCCTTTCGAAGCTCTAAAATCCTTCTGCTCTTGTTGGAGCTCGGCCCAAGTTCGAAGCCGCTCGGGACTCCTTTCCCAGCTTCTAAGATCTTCAGATCTTTTATTTCGAGCTTCACCTTCGCCTTCAGACCAATTAGTGTCTTCAGAAGACGATGTGTTTGCGTCAACCTCTTTATTTTCCTCTTTAATATAAGACAATACGTCTTTGATTACTTCGGGTGCAATTACGCCGGAGTCATCTCGAGGAATAAGAAATCGAGGACGCTTATAATTCTTTAGAAGTTCGAAGGTGTTCCACAATGAGCGAAGTTCGTTGTTAGGCTCTAACACTTCGATATCTTCCATAAGAGGCAAAGCCTAAAAATATAACAAACAAGATTTTCATTGATGAATGTTTACAAGCATAAAGCTTTACATGGTTAAAAATCCTAAAATATTCCTAAACCTGCGGGTTCGAAGGAGGTTGACTGCTTGAAGCTTGAGTCCGAGCGTGCTTCTGGCGTTGGCCTTCGTCGATCCAAGCCTTGATCGCAGAACGACCTTCGGCTCTCCAGGAGGTTTGGAAGGTTCGCCAAGCAGCAGCCACACCTTCGGAAGGTTTGAGAAGTCGCTCGTCGTCGAAGGTGATTGGACCTCCTCCTTCGTCCGGAGTTATTGATCGGCCCAGATCTTCGTAATAGCGAAGTAGACCAACAACAGACACTTGTCCGGAGAGTTCTCCGTATCTAATGCCCGCCGTCTTCATCTGCTTCGCCACCCCTTGGATCCTTTTCAACTGGCGCAGAAGACTGATGTTATCATCAGAAGGGAGAGTTCCAGTAGTACCGAAGTACTCCAGGACATCTAACAACTGACTCATAACCTCCGCAGCCACCTTCTCAGACTTCAACTTATCTTCGTTCAGTGCATCCTTCGTCGAAGTGACTTCATTCAAAACCCCAGAAAGCCTAGCATTTTCAGTGGTCAAAGTGTTCTTCTAGTTTAACAGTTGGCTAGCTTCCTCTTCGAGTCGGACGAGCTTGGACCCCGCAGTAGTGTGCTCCGCCCGCAGTTTCTCAACCTCTGCTCGAAGCACAATCCTTTCTGCTTCGAGCTCTTTCTTCGCAGCTTCCAAGCTTTGCCTGGCCCTTCGCTCTGTTGATATTATATTGACCATTTGAGTCACTCGACTTTCGGAGATGTTAAAATTCCTTTGAAGAGCACTATTTTCTTCCCGAAGCCGAGCGATTTCTTCATCATTGCATATATTTGCAGCTCGGGCCAGGACAGTTTGCTGTCAAAATAAAAAAAACTAAAGTAAATATTTATTCGAAGATGAACTCTATAATATTTCACAGTTACTTCGTACCTGGTAGGCTGTACGTTCAATAACGGCATTAAGCTCCGTCCTGTCAGCCTTGCTCAGGATGGCCACTAATTTGGTCTCCCCTATGTCACGGCTAGCTCGATCCAAAGGTTCGAGCAAAGTCCGAAGACCAGTTGTTTGCCCTAAGAAAGGAGCCAGCAAGGGGAGCATGCTTATTGCCTCTTGGTCATCTTCGTTCAACGAAGGACCGGAGTTTTGGCCTATGGTCTTCGGAGCCACTGGAGATTGACCCTCCCTGGAAGATTGGCTCTCGTCTGTTGAATCAGACGGAGTTGATTCGGAGCTTATAGCAGGCAGGGGCTCTATTTGTCTTTTGCCTCTTCCAGGTCCCTTTTGAGTAACTCTCTGGGCTGGCTCCGAAGTCGTCGAAGGCCCAGGAATTTTTTCCTCTTGACGGATTTCTTCCATAGGAGTGGACTCTATAAAATAATAAAAAGTATTATACATTGTATAAATACTCAAATAAACACGAAAAAGTTATTCGAAGTCTACCTTCGACATTTTGCAGAGGAGTCATCGTCGGACTGTTTGGTGGATCGAAGGCTAATTCTTCATCCGAATCAGCCGTTAAGTCTTGGACTACAGGAGCATCGTCCTGGGCAGTCCTCGTTGCTTCTTCGGGAATCGAAGTTGTAGTGACTTCGACTCCACTCTCATTCACAGGAACTTCGTCCTGAGTTACATCTTCTTGAACTACCGAAGTCCTTGGTTGATCAACATTATCTCCGGACTCCAGTACGTTCGCAGGTACTTCGGCTTGTGCGGCCCTTTGAGTTTCATTCTCTTCCATCAGGCGCACAAGCAATCTCCCCGTTTCTTCTTGGGAGTCGGAAACCGAAGCTCTTGAGCTCGAAGGTGCAGGATCTGAAGGTGCGAGGTTCTTTGGCTTCCGAGCCACCTTCTTCACCGGATTTTTTGCTGAACTCGAAGTTCCAGCTTCGGCTTTCCTCTTCTAGGGCCCTTTCTCCAAAGGCACCCAATCCACCAGAGGGGGCGGAGACAGCTCCAGCATTCCCCATACTCTGTTAAATCTCTCCCAACTCCCGACCAATTTAACTCGCCATTCTTTCTCAGTCGGAGTTGGGGCACCCAGGATATTCTCCGAAGCCCTTATAATTTGTTCTGAAGTCATAGGGGCTGAAGAAGCTACAAAATAAATAATTCAAGTTAGTCTTTCTTCGAAGTAAATATGTATAATGCATGTTGGTTTCGAAGTTACCTGCAGGGCTCGAAGTCAAGTTGATTTTGCGAAGACCGCCTTCTGAATCATCCTCGAAGATGATAGGCCAGTTGGCCATCAGCGGAGAAATTTGCAGGCCGATGAATTCTTCAGCTAAGTCTCGCATACTTAACCTTCGGCTAACTTTTTGGAGCAGGTTCAGACGAGCTTCGAATTGACCTTCGTTAGGCTGCACCAAAGCTTCTTTTCGAAATTGGATTTCTTTGAGGGGCCCAGCCAAAGGATTGCCTGCCCCAACTTCGGCATAGAACCATCTTAGAATCCAATCAGTGTACCATCTGGCATTGATGGCTTTGGCGGGGAATTGGAGGGCATACTCATCCCGAAGCCTAAAGTTGGTACTACCGAAGGATACCACCACCTTTTCACCTCCGGAGCCTACGAAGGTTTTTGGTTGGCATGTTGCTCTATGCAATGCAGCGAAGATCTCTGCCCTTCCTTCACACCCTTCGGGTCTCAAGGCCCATTCAAAGATAGCTAATCTAGCTACAGCATTCGGAGATAGCTGGGGGAGGGTTACATGGAACAGATTAAGTACTTCGGCCAGGAAGTCCACAGCAGGGAGGCCCAAGCCTGCTTCGAAAAAGGCTTCGAATACTACAACCTCTCCGGGTCTTGGCATTGGAATCACTTCTTTGCCTGGCTTCCTAATCATAACCCCCGTACTGATCTTTCCTCCTACTGCGATTGCCAAGGATTCTCTTTTGCAGGTCGAAGGCCCCAACTGGAAAGACTGATCCAAGTACTTGGTTGATGGGGGGCACAAACCTTGATCATCAAAGATTTGGGGATTTCTCCCTCCTGCCGCCATAGATGTTGCTGCAGATGCCGGAGGTGCCGTCGCCAAGGTTGCCGCCGCTGCTGCTGCTGCCGCTTGTTGTTGAGCCACGATCGACGGAGGCTAGGGCTCAAGAACTCAAGGGGCTCAAAAAGTTTTTGAATGTGAGAAAGCGGTGAAAAGGTAATCGGGTAAGTTTTAGGCCCTCTATTTATAGCCTAAATGTCCCGCTTGTTACCGTTTGGCTCTGTCTTTTCGCATTCTTGCGCCGTTATTTTCCTCCGAAAATAACGCATCGTATAACTTCCGTTAGAAGAAACAGGCTAACGGCTATTTCTTCTAAGTCTGGAAAGTCTTCAGTCTTTTTAAAGATACTTCTAAGTCACTTCGAATGTAACTTCTTCGAATACCAATTCGAAGCATATATCTCCACATAATTCGGAGATGATATAAATCGGTTAACCCCTATGCATGATTACTTTTCTTGCGTATACTGCTCTCCTAAACGTTACAGGTTAAAACGGAGAAGCGTATCCGAGGGGCTACTGTTGGGGGAAAATATCTCATCTTCGGGGTTATCATCGAACAACATAAAGGCAGACGGCAGATTCGAAGGTTCCCAGACGATCAACTTCGAAGATACCCGGAACCAAGCTCGAAGTACGAAGATAGGTGTTAGTTCGAAGTACATCTTCGAATTAAGGCTCTCCAAGATCTTTTCTGCCAGCTAAGATGGAAGATTTATCTTCTTTCTGATTAAATTAGTCTTTTACCATTTTAGCCCTATTAAGGGAACCGAATAGTTTCCACTATGTCGGTTGTAATAGAGGGGTAAATAGGTCTTTTCCTTAATGTTTGGGCCTATAAATACCCCCCATTTCACCCTGTAATAGGGACCGAATACAAGTTATTCAATACACACTTTCGAACTATTCTAAGTTATTATCCTTTCGGAGGCTTAGAACAGTTTGCTTCACAAACACTTCGTTTGTTAGTTTCTTTTCTACAGAAACCTGTTAGCGTAATCTTTTACGCCAACAAATGCCTTCTCAAACACTTATCCTTCTAGCATCTCAAGTAGATAGGAATTACCAGGAACCACTCGTTGCACCGGAAAGGGTTCTTCCGAATTAGGTGACCACTTGCCGAACCGATTGTCTTTAGATCCGATCGGCAGGATAAGTTTCCATACAAGATCTCCTTCTTCAAATGACTTGGGTAATACTTTCTTATTATATTACATGGCTACCCTTTCTTTATTCTCCTCAATCTTTTCAAGGGCTATCAATCGGTCCAACGCTAAGTCATCTAATCCATATATCATTAAGTTATGATAATCATCGGCCATAACTGGTCCTGTAGTGCTATCCTTCTTGAGACGATGTTATTTTCCCAAGGTAGTACTGCTTCATGGACATAAACTAATTGATATGTTTGCACTGGTGTGGACCAATGACGCGCCATCCGATAAGCCCAAAGTGCTTCTCATAGGGACCGATGCCAACACTTCGGTTGTTCATTAATCTTTCGCTTTATCAACTTGATCAAAGTCTTATTGGATGCTTCAACTTTCCCATTGGCTTGTGCATAATATGGCGATGAATTTAAGAGCTTGATTCCCATACCAGCTGCAAATTGTTGAAACTCTTCGGATATGAATATCGACCCTTGATCTGTCATGATGGTCCGAGGGATCCCAAACTGATATACTATATGCTCCTTGATGAACTCAATGGCATCGAAGAAGTTACCTTTCTGTGTGGAATGGACTCTACCTATTTCGTGAAGTAGTCAGTGTCTGCCAATAGAAATTTGCCCTTTGCTCGATGACGGTTAAATTTGGCTGATCATATCAATGTCCCATCCTCTAAAGGGCTAAGGCTTAATTATCGGGTTCATTGTTGATGTGGGTGCTCTCTGAATGGCTCTAAACCTTTGACAATCTTGACACCCTTTATAATACTTTATGCAGTCTTCTACCATGGTCGGCAAAAAGTAACCTACTCTTTGGAGCACCCACTTCATTTTCTAGGCCGACTGGTGTGTCCCACATATGTCATCATGAACCTCGTACATCACCACTTTGGCTTATTCAGTGTTTATACACTAAAGAAGGACCCCGTCCATCGTCCGATAATACAAATCTCCATTGAGTAGCACATACTTTGTAGCCTAATATATAAGCTTTCTTGATGTCGACGTTGAAGGATTTTTCAAATAAGTAATGATAGCATACCTCCAATCATCGACTTCTATTTCTGCGATCTCTACATCAATTAGCCTGGTCATTGGCTTGTATCCTGATGTTGTCTGGGCCAAATCGTTTGCCTCTATGTTATGTTCTCTCGTGATGTGCGTAAGGGCTGTGTTTTTGAATCACACCATCATCTCTTTGTACTGATCATGATACTCTTTTAGCACGCCATCCTTGCACTCGTACTCGCCTGATAGTTGTCTCATAACCAATAAGGAATCTCCCAATATTTCTACCATGTCGGCACCAACTTCTTCCAGTAGCTGCAACCCTTTCAGCACTGCTTCATATTCGGCTTGATTGTTTGCGGAGAAAGGCTTGAGTGTGTATGCGAATTCAAATGATGCCCCCTGAGGAGAGATGATCACTAGTCCTATGTCGCATCCATGCTGACACACCGATCCATCGAAGAATAAAGTCCATATTGTCGGCTCGACATAAGTCATTGTCTCATCTCTATGCTAGACTATGAAATCGGCTATTGCTTATCCCTTTATTGCCTTAGCCGATTCATACCAAAGATCAAACTCCGTAAGAGTGAGTACCCATTTTCCAATACGCCCTTTTAAGACCAGGGCCGATATCATGTAATTGATGACATCGACCTTGCATACGATGGCACATTCTGCCGATAGCAAATAATTCCTCAACTTGGTGCATGAAAAATATAAACATAAATAAAGCTTCTCCACTGCGGAGTATCGGGTTTTAGCATCTAACTGCCTCCTCCTGAATTAGAAGATTGCCCTTTCCTTTCTGTTGACCCCTTGCACTAGGACCGACCCGATGGCTTTGTCATCGGCTGATAAGTATAATCTTAATGGAATTCCCTTTTGCGGTGGCATTAGTACTAGTGGTAAGCTTAAGTATTCCTCGATCTCATCAAATGCCTTCTGTTGCTTTTCTCCCCCATACAATGGAGTGAATGACTCCCTTCTTCTTGATAGGTCAGATATGAATCTTCTCAGAAAATTTATCGTCTTGATTAGTAATTACTTGTTCTTATCGGCAGGGGGCTAAGTGTTTGTAGGACCGTAACAGACGACTAGAGGCGGCGGTGAATAGGTGCATCAACAAATTCTTTCGAATAAATGATCTTTTCTTTTCACCCAACGCTCCTCCAAAAAAAATTGGTGGAAGCAAGACATATAGATTAAAAAGATCAAATAGTTGAAGGATATTCAAGACTCAACCAACCATTTCATCTAACACAAACAAACCTATATGCATTTAATCAACTATTCATGCAGAAGTGTTCTTAAAACTTAAGCACATATTTCATCAAATATTTGTAAAGTAAACTGCCACTTGAAGGCACAAGCAGAAAATCCAAACAAAGAAAAGATGCAAATATAAAAGCCAAGTTCTGCCATGCACCTAAGTCAAGTTCCTTGTGTTGTCCGTATGCTCTGGTGTGCAGTCCAGAATTTGCTCAGAAAACTACCGGTAAAGTAATACTGCACCAGGCTGCAAAAGCTTCGTGAAGATACCTTCGTCCTACTGCTTCTCAGGCGGTGAAGATGTGTGAAGAGAGCAGAACACTAAAACAAAGCAACCTTGAGTTGCATGCACGAGCTTTGCGTGAAAAACAAAATCACAAGCAACGAGATGTGCTGGCTCACTCGGTGGAGAAATTTATGCGCAGTGACGTGTACTAGAATAAACCGAATGATGAGCAAGTGCCAGTGTAGATGTTCATTCCATAGAAGAAGAATTGGCCGAGTGAATAAATTAAACAGGGAGCAAACCGCTTTTCTAGTACATGTATGCCCTGCATCCAGACTATTAAAACCACGGAACAACACAGGTGAAATATATGCCTTGGTTTTTGTGCCTTCAGTACTGGCCAGGTTCAGACCCAAGACTAGGGATGGATATGGATATCAGAATATCCGAATTATCCGTATTCGTATTCGAATTACTGTAAATATGGATATCCGTATTCGTATCCGAATTAAATATAGATGACATTCGGAAATATCCGAATTCGTTTTACAAATGTGGATATGAAAAATGGATATCCGAATTCTGCTGAATGTGGATATGGAAATGGATACATCCGTATTCGTTTTAGGATTTCACACAGATTAAACTTAGACTCAAGATAATATATTATCACTATATTAATGGTTTATTTATTATTTATATAATTATGTAATACTTAAGTTAGTGAATATTAATAAGTTATGGTTTAAAATAAATTGATGGTTAAATATTTGTTTGAACTTTAATTTTTTTTATAATCAAAATGCAACATATATAATTTCATATAATTTTTTGTATTTTATTAGATACATTTGCTATTTTTAACTCATTAATTGTGTTTCTAGGATTTAAATTGAAATATGTGAAATTTGAAATGCAAGTACCTAAAATAATGCACTAAAATTTATAGAAAAATTGCATTCACTATTTTGTGTCCATTTTTAGTTCTTATCCATGAAATTTAAAGAAATATTGAAAAAAATTATGTTACGACACTTCATCGGAATAAAGTCTAAAAAATACGATAATTATCACAGTGTTATAATATTATACGTAGATACCATGATAAAATTTTAAAAATGTTTCGAGAAATTTATCATATAGAAGAATGTTAAGAAATCTGAGATTCTCTTAAGAGGAAATAGAGTTTTGAGAAGGAATAGGTTATGGTTTAAAATAAATTTATGGTTAAATATTTGTTTGAACTTTAATTTTTTTATATAATCAAAATACAAAATATCTCATACCATATAAATTATTTGTATTTTTCCAGATCCATTTGCTATTTTTAACTCATTAATTGTGTTTCTAGTATTTAAATTGGAATATATGAAATTTGAACTGCAAGTACCTAAAATAATGCACTAAAATTTATCTAAAAATCACATTCACTATTTTGTATCCATTTTTATTTCTTATCCACTAAATTTAAAGAAATTTTAAAAAATTTATGTAACGACACTTCATCGGTAATGTGAAACTTAAGGGTTTTTTAATTATAAAAAAATCAAATAAAGTCTGAAAAATACGAGACTTATCACATTGTTATAATATTATACGTAGATACCATGATAAATTTTTGAAAATGTTTCGAGAAATTTATCATATAGAATGTTAAGAAATCTGAGATTTTCTTAAGAGAAATAGAGTTTTGAGAAGGAATAGGTTATGGTTTAAATTAAATTTATGGTTAAATATTTGTTTAAACTTGAATTTTTTTATATAATCAAAATACAACATATCTCATACCATATAAATTGTTTGTATTTTTCTAGATCCATTTGCTATTTTAACTCATTAATTGTGTTTCTAGTATTTAAATTGGAATATGTGAAATTTGAACTGCAAGTACCTAAAATAATGCACTAAAATTTATCGAAAAATCACATTAACTATTTTGTGTCCATTTTTAGTTCTTATCCACTAAATTTAAAGAAATATTAAAAATTTATGTTACTACACTTCATCCGTAATGTGGAGCTTAAGGGTTTTTTAATTATAAAAAAATCAAATAAAGTCTGAAAAATACGAGACTTATCACAGTGTTATAATATTATACGTAGATACCAAGATAAAAGTTTGAAAATGTTTCAAGAAATTTATCATATAGAATGTTAAGAAATCTGAGATTCTCTTGAGAGGAAATAGAGTTTTGAGAAGAAATATGTTATGGTTTAAAGTAAATTTATGGTTAAATATTTGTTTGAACTTGAATTTTTTTATATAATAAAAATACAACATATATCTTTCACTATAATTTTTTTGTATTTTTCTAGATCTATTTGCTATTTTTAACTCATTAATTGTGTTTCTAGTATTTAAATTGAAATATGTGAAATTTAAACTGCAAGTACCTAAAATAATACACTAAAATTTATAGAAAAATCACATTCACTATTTTGTTTCTATTTTTAGTTCTTATAAACTAAATTTAAAGAAATATTAAAAAATTTATGTTACAACACTTCATTGGTAATGTGGAGCTTAAGGGTTTTTTAATTATAACAAAATTAAATAAAGTCTGAAAAATACGAGACTTGTCAAAGTGTTATAATATTATACGTATATATCATGATAATTTTTTTAAAATGTTTCGAAAATTTTATTATATAGGATGTTAAAAATCTGAGATTCTCTTGAGAGGAAATAGAGTTTTGAGAAGGAATAGGCTATGTTTTAAACTAAATTGATGGTTAAATGTTTTTTTAACTTGAATTTTTTATATAATTAAAATACAACATATCTCATACCATATAATTTGTTTGTATTTTTCTAGATCTATTTGCTATTTTTAACTCATTAATTGTGTTTCTAGTATTTAAATTGGAGTATGTGAAATTTGAACTGCAAGTACCTAAAATAATGCACTAAAATTTTTAGAAAAATAACATTAACTATTTTGTGTCCATTTTTAGTTCTTATCCACTAAATTTAAAGAAATGTTAAAAAAATTATGTTACGACACTTCATCAGTAATGTGGAGCTTAAGAATTTTTTAATTATAAAAAATCAAATAAAGTCTAAAAAATATGAGACTTGTCACAGTGTTATAATATTATACTTAAATACCATGATAAAATTTTGAAAATATTTCGAGAAATTTATCATATAGGATGTTAATAAATTTTTGAAAATGTTTAATTTTTAAAAACAATAAAATTCAGCCAATTCTTTCCAAATTGCCGCCTGTTTTTTCTGCATTTGCGTGCCTGGACTCAATTTGTGTGTTCTTGTTGGTTGAAATGTATGATGAATTTCGGTTCAAGACTTTATGTAGTTCTTGTTGGTTGTTGTGTATGATTAATTTTAGCTAGTGTTATTTAAAAATTTAGTTTGTGCATGGTTTATTGTGTATCATTATTTCTTATTAATTATTATTCTAATTTGGTATATTGGACCCTTTAGAATTTTAAAAATTTTGTGAAACAACGAACATTTGGAGTTAAACCGAGTAAACATCCGAATAAATATTCGTATTCGAAACATCCGTTTTGTATTCGTATTCGAGAACATCCGAATCCATATTCGTATTCGAATTAAAATATGGTAAATAGTGCTATCCGGATTCGTTTCCATCCGTATCCGATCCGAATCCATCCCTACCCAAGCCGGGTTCAGGCGGACTCATCGAGTACACAAGTACTCAGATTAAGTGAAGAACTAAAAAAACAGAAGCAAAGCGCGCAGATTATACCAAGAAACAAATGGCCGTGAGCAGAAAACCAAAACAGGATGAAGAGCTCCATGCATCCTGATTGTTAGCAAGCTACGAGACGGAGAAACAAGTGTGTTACCTTAGTGGCTAACAGGAAACAGCAAAGAAAACAGTAAAAAACCACAACGATACAAACGGCCGAGAGTGCAGACAATCTCAGGAAGGAAAAACAATGGTGACTTTGCACATGGCAACACATACAGTCAAAACCGCGTCTTCCAGCCTGGGGCCTAGAGCCTTGTTCTCATGACTGCGGCTGAATATGTAGAGTAAAACCGACTGGATTTACCTAGCACACAAAAACGATGAAACATTCCCCGAGGTACTTCGCTGATCGTCATGCCTATCGAATGCTGCAGCCTTGATAGGAGAGAACGCACGAGACCCAAGGAAAAGAAAACAAATAAAAATTTCCTTGAAGAAACTTTTGACCCGCGGCGAAAAAAAATCAAAACATGCATCGAGATAAATTGAACAAGCAGATTTGAGGCAAGAAACTATAGCTGCAGATAAGGACTAGCCGAACACAAGACACAGCAGCAGTCACGAAAAATTTAGCGGCAACTCCTGCGACCCAAAGCAACTTGAAGCAGTGGAAAACCAAAAACGCCGTCCTGAGAAAACTGACCCAAAAGATTGAATAGGAAAGTGTATTTTTGAAAATGGTGGTTCAAACTCTAAGGTTTACACCATCTTTTATAGGCAGCCCATAAAAGGAAAAATACAGATTTATTCCTAGGGTATTTTTCTCACTGACGTGTAGATACATATGCGGGCTCAACGGGCAAAATAGCAAAATCCTATTTCTAGATAGTTTGTCTTGATGCCAAACTATCTATTGATAACAAAAAGTGACATTAATGGTGAAAATTGTCAAAATTGGTATAATTTGACCAAAAATATGCAGTTCCTAGCACAGGCCGGTCAGACCGGCCAGAAACCACTGGTCTGACAGGCCACACTTCGGTCTGACCGTCCCTATAAGCCCGGTATGACCGACAATTCCGAGTCCGAGCCAATTACGATTAATCTCGAGGTGTTTTAACGACATAAACTTGTACCCTAATCAATCTAAGGTGGGAATTAAGCCGAGGGACGAAAAGACCACCGCTATAAATATAGGGGCAATGCCGATTCAAAGTGGACTCTAATCCAATTTAATCTACTACCTCATAAAATCGTTCTTTTTCAATCTACTACCCTTTTGCCCTAGGTTTAGCTATAGCACGTCCATCTTTATTGGTTTGTGTCGTAAAACTTCCGTCCATCGCGTTGTAATCGCAGCAATCCTTGTCGATTCACTCGGGAATCGTCCGTCTGGCCCCCGTAATGGGTTTTTATCGGTTTACCCCGGTAATTTGGTCTCTAGGCCGAATTGCTATTAATCTTTGGTGTTTTGCAGGAGCTAAGGAGATCATCTTCATCAACAAGGGGCCCCTGCATCGGCCTTGGACATTGTCGAGTGCGCCGACTAGGGGTGGCAATATCCCCGGTGGAGCCGGGGACCCGCCGGGGACCCGCCCCTACGGGGCCGGGGATGGGTTCAATTTTTCACCCGCGGGTTCATCGGGTCGGGGCCCCGCATAATGTCGGGTTCGGGTTCGGGTTGATTATTTAACCCGCGGGTCCCCGCGGGTACCCGATCCAATAAATAAAAAACTTATATATATGTATATATTTATATATGTATATATGTATATGTATATATGTATATTTATATATGTATATGTATATATGTATATTTATATATGTATATGTATATGTATATGTATATATATGTATATATATTGGTCTAATGTAAGATGATAAAAAACCTAACTTTAATATTGATGAATTTTGTTTGTTGGAATGTTGGAAAATGTAAACAAGATAATTTACGGTGATATTTAGTTTGAATTTTGTTATATTTGTGATTTATAAATTATGTCATTTGTATATTTTTAAATTTCAAAACGGGTCCGCGGGGACCCGACGGGTTTGCGGGGACCCGACGGGTCCGGGTCCGGGTGAAAAATTTCACCCGCGGGGCTAACGGGGCCGGGTCCTACCGGGTCCGGGTTCGGGTCTGGTATTCACCAACCCGGACCCGCCCCGCCCCGTTGCCACCCCTAGCGCCGACAAGCCAAAGTACCTACTATCCCACCTATCGTTCTGACCAGCGGCGCACGGTCTGAGTGGGTCGTGCCAGCACGTGCCAGTATGAACAGCTGTATACGGGCGGTGTGACCGCCGGTGCGTAGTCGGCCGGCTACATTCCCTTTGCCTGACGGTCCGACTGGCCCGCCCTGGCCGGTTTGACTGCCCCTTCACTTTTGGCCGATTGGGTTACCCCTTCGCGGCGGTGATCCAATTGCTTGGCGACTACACCCCTAGTCTCCCTCATGACGGTCGAGGGTGTCAGAACGCGGCATCGGCGTCGTGTGACGTTTAGAGGACTACTTCGAGCGTCTACACGTTTTTGGATCACCGGATCAACATTAGTGACGTTTGGCGCTTTGTCGGAAGAGTTTAGCGTCAACATAATTTTTGGCGACTCCGCTGGGGACGCACACGCCAGGTTCAAGCATGTCGATGACGGGTACGACTACTAAGGCTACATCAACTACGCCCTTTACATCACGAACATGGTGGGGAGCACGGAAATCGATGAAGATAACATCGTCCTCTACACCCTAGAAAATATCTCCAAAGAGGACAGGGTCGAGATTGAGGCCAAGACGAGGGAGCAACACGGCATCATGCTTGGTCGCTACACCAAGACCTATGCAGGCTTCGTCAAGTGCAACACTGATCTCCCAAACATCTCCATGGGCAAGGTAACATCACCTCCCCTCTATCTACCATGGACATCAAACAAAAATAGAGACAACTATATATCAAGTGGTTAGCGCCGCATTTGCAAATCGTCAAGGGCCCAAGGTCGACTCTAGGATGAAGGCGATGTTTAGGAGATTCGGCTTTTCCGAGGCTGCTTCTCCGACGCCAATTGCTAGCGTACCCCCTGTTCACCACATATACAGTAGGACCGATAGGAGTACAAGAAAAAATATTGCATCTATAGCCTCAACATCCATGGCTGACACCCTAATTACCCCCGTCGGTCAGACCGGCCCTCGGGATGGTCAGACTGGCGCGTGCCAACCCATAGCACACATAGTGCGCACCATAGCTGCCCCATGCTGCCGACAACAGTCGGTTCGACCGGCCACTAGGCCAGTCAGACCGGCTACTACACCCTCGATTAGACTGGCCTGATGGTCGGTCATACCACCCCTACCGTAGTGTACACGCCGCCTCCACCAACGTCTATACTGCCTCTACCCACGCTTCCTACACCTCCTGCTCCCGCATACCCGCACAGGTGTGAGCATATCACATACCACGAGCCGGCGTGAGTGGAGGACAACCGAGAGGACTTGTACGGCCGACACACTAGGATTCTACCACGTGTCGTGCCCCCGCACGCTAGGCACCCCCAGGATAATAGACAACATATTCGGATGCATTCCTACATTATTCAGGAAGTGTGTAGGCTACGTGCCCTGTGATACTAGGGTTTACCACAAGACGTACCCGAATTATTTTGACACTATCCCATATCTTCATGGTTTTAGGGTTCCTGAATTCATTAATTTTAACGATGAGGATGCCTAACTTAGGTTGTTTTCTTTGTCACTGTCCAGCACCGCTTTCACTTGGTTTTTGGCGCTACCGCTGAACTCCGTCCAGAATTGGGCCAAGTTAGAGCAGAAGTTTCAAGATTATTTTTATACTATAGAAAGTGAACTTAGGCTCTCACACTTGACATCGGTTAAACAAAAATTTAATAAAAGTGTCTATGAGTACATTAGAAGGTTTAGAGACACTAGAAACTGATGTTTTAACTCGAACATTTCTAATAGGGACCTAGCCGACTTAGATTTCAATGGATTGCATTCTGAACTTAAGGAGATGCTAGATGGCTATGATTTCCTAGAAGTGAACCAAGTACTACAGAAGGCTCTGGCCTAGGAAGGTCGAGCCAAATCTAAAAAAATCACTAAGACGTTTAGCAAACGCAAGGCCGAGGTGCATGTCATGGAGCATTCCGATGAGGAGTCATCAGAGAGCGAGGATTACTCGGCTGACATGTACACAACCGAGTGGACTTGGTCCAATAAGTCCAAGCCATTCACTTGCTCTAAGCTACGGTCATCTCCCACTAAGAGTCGGCCAAGTGAGATCAAATACACTTATGACGTGACCGAATGCGATAAGATATTAGATTTATTTGTTGAAGAACAAAAACTTCAGGTTATCGAACGGTCACATCATCCCTACTACCAACGATTTGAAGAAACATGCTTATTGCATGTGGCATGATTCATAGTCTCGTTCTACTAATGATTGCAATGTCATCCGTCGATAGGTTCAATCGGCCATAGATGAAGGACGATTGAAGTTGGACACTAGTCCAAAGATGAAACTAGATCAAGACCCCTTTCCCATGAACACTATTGACCTTGACAGGAAGAAGGTGCTGATTCGGCCTGAACAGGCAGAGTCGTCTATGGGGAAAGTGGTCTTGGTTGGAGAGCCTCGCCCATAGATGCTTGTACCAAAAAATCCCGAAATAGGGGTTTGGAAAGTGAACACCAACGGATCATCTTCAGCTAAATCCCATAAAAACCTGAAGGTCACATATTAGATGCTGCTTGAAAAACACCAGAAGAGGGCTGAGAGAGCGAACACTCGGCCAAGATCTCCTATGAGACCGAACCATCCACGGGGAGATAGGTTTGGTCACCACTATCCGAGGCCACTAGAGGGGCCCATGCCTCTACTCGTGCTACTTCCCTCCTACGGGGTATCCATTCCCTTAATTTTTTGCGTACGCCCCTATCACACCACCCAAGTTTCATAACATGCAGGGACCAATGAGCACAATGGGTAGCAGCGACGTCTTCAGCCAGTTGTCCGTCGCACCATGAGGCGAAGGACCACCACTTCAGCAAGGTAAAGGAGGTGAATGCGAAGGCATAGGAATACCAGAGAGGACCTCTGAAGCCATCGTCATCAAGGTGGGTTCTCGGGACGTCCCAATCCCTGAAGGGAGCCTTCCAGAGCGAGGTGGAGGCAATCCGGAGAAGGTGGCCAAGGACGGTGCCATCTATTTGACTGACGTCGTAGGGCCAGTACGATCGGTGTCTGACCACTACTTTTTGGTCTACCGGCAATGGCCGGTCCTACTGGCCTACCATGACCAATCCGACTGGCCCAATAATGCTGGTCTAATCGACAGTACACACAAGGACCCCCACACCAAGTGAAAAATTGTTGAGGCCGATTCGGGCAATCCCTACTCGGCCAAAAATTCCATAAGCAAGTTTGTGGCCCCTGGTACAAAGCCACAACCTTCATGGGAACCTTCAGGCATGACCAAGTCCTAGAAGAGGCGTCTACAATGCCTTCAAGCGCAAGAGATGAAAGAGGAGACCACAAAAGGCGAGCGGGATGCGATCTTCGAAGAGATTCACCCCCGACAGGTACCCAAGCAGGTATGGAAGGCCATGCCGGTTGTGGTGCACAACCCGGCTCCTACTCCAAGTAATGACGATGATGACATGTTGGACGACGACTACACACTGATCTCGGAGGTACCTCTTCCCCCAAGCGATGGATGTGAATGTAGTGATGCTTCCCACTGAGTTTGGTTTGCTAGGAGATGAGGTCGAGGTCACTCAACTAAACCTCAGCCTGCGTGAAGTCGTGTTTGAGAAACCCGAGGAGTCGGCTCGGCACTTGAAACCTCTCTACGTTAAAGGAAACATCGATGGCAAGCTGATCTCGAGGATGCTTATAGACGGAGGCACCACTGTTAACCTTATGCCATACTCACATTTGAAGAAGCTCAACAAGGATGAGGAGGACCTAATAAAGATCAACCTGACGCTGAACGGCTTCAATGGTGAGATCTCCAAGGCGAAAGGTGTTCTGTCCCTATAGCTGACAGTGGGCCACAAGATGTTCCTGTACACTCCACCTCAATTAGCTTCTTCTCTACACTCTCAAGTCCATCAATTACTCGAGCATGCACAAAATGCAGCTCAACAAGCTCACTCATGACAACAATGCAAGACTCACTCAGCATCATCCATCTTAGACCTAAGCATGAAAACACTACTACAAACTGTCACTGTAGTGGCGTTGGGCGAAACCACTGTAGTGGCGGGCCATTAGATGCCCGCCACTAGAGTTGCTGGTGCTGACGGCAGCACCAGCGCCCGCCACAACTGCTGGTAAAGTAGTGGCGGTCGGTGATGACGTCAGCCCGGACCGCCACTAATGTACCAATAGCAGTGGCGGGCGCTGGTGCTGCCCGCCGCTGCTAAGATGGCCGCCACTAAAGTAATGATGACATCACTTGCGACCGCCACTACTATTCTAGCTATAAATGCGCAGCGTCTTCCTCCCCGAGCTCTACTGGAGTTCGCATTCAATTTTGTCCGTACAATGGCGACAAAAATCTAGATAAAGAGGGGGGAGGCTTTGTTTTCAGTTTCTTTTGAAGGATTTCATTCTAGGAGGTAAATCCATGCCGAATCTCACATTTATTTTGTATTTAATCATGTATACAATGAGTTATTATCGTTTTTCTAATTTAGGGTTTGTGAATAGAAATTTTCAAATAATCTTCCATTTACGGTGTTACCTTCTCCCAAATGAACAAATATGACCCTCCTCACAATTATTCATCACTTGTATATTGATTTACGTCATTTTAATCTCTTTTTTAATTTGATTTATGATTATAGATCTAGAGTTATGTTGTTTGGAGAGAGAGAGAAACCAATATAGTTAATTTATTTAATAATTTTTTCTGCTTAATAAGTAGTTTTAATTAAAGCATTGAGGATTTTTAATTAATGTTGTTATGAGCGATAATAAATCAATATATTTTCAATTTGTAAATTAATAAAATTAACAATAATGATTTTATTAATATTTTTTCAAATAATATATGTTTTAGATGGAGCACAGGTCCTGGATGTACTCGTCCAACGACGGAGATGTGGTGGCATATTTTAACAGAGTAACTGAATTTACTGAAGCTGCCGCACAATATGCTTCCCGTCAGAGTGAAGAGGCAATATATTGTCCTTGTAAAGTTTGTAAAAACGAAGCGATGTATCCGTGTTCTGATCGTGAAACCATACGATTTCACTTGTTGAAAAATGGTTTCGTGAAGAACTATTATATATGGACGAAACACGGTGAGATGGGCCAAAATCCTCCTGAAGATTCTGATGTGCCGCAAGATGCTCATCAACATAGAAGAGGTTGTGATCATACATCCGACATAACACATGATGATGTTGATCAACATGATGATGATGACGCCTTTGATGTGGAGGAACTGATGCGAAATGTTGCGCCTGAGGTGTTGTTGCAGAGAACTACAACCAAAGGATACGATAACTTTGAAGCACTTGACAAAGCATCAAAAAACCTTCTTTACGAGGAACGCCACGGATGCGATAAGCAGTATACTGTGTTGTACACAATTCTTGAGCTTATGAAACTGAAGGCCAGCAATGGATGGTCTGACACCAGTTTTTCAGATCTTTTACAACTCCTAAAAAAGGTTTTGCCAAAACCCAATGGTATACCATCTGATACGTACCAAGCAAAGAAGATGATTTGTCCGTTGACTTTGGGCGTTCAGAAGATTCATGCATGCCCGAACCACTGTATCCTATATCGAAAAGAGTATGGATTGTTAGAGAGATGTCCGCAGTGCAACGCGAGTCGATACAAACGTCCAAATGACTGTGCGGAGGACTACAATGACCACCAGAAGAAGAATAATAAGAGGTTGCAGAAGAGGAATAAAAATGTTATTGAAGACCATCCTGGAAAAAAGATGGAGAGGAAAGTTCCGGCCTTAGTAATGTGGTACCTACCGGTGATTGATCGCTTGAAACGTATGTTCTCTAATCCTAGAGATGCTGAACTATTAATCTGGCATTTCGCTGGGCGAAAGAAGGACGGAAAACTTCGGCACCCTGCGGATGCTAGGCAGTGGAAATCATTTGACTTGGCCCATCCAGATTTCTCGGACGATCCTAGAAATATCAGGATGGGACTTAGCACGGATGGAATGAATCCCTTCGGTGAGATGAGGAACCCACATAGTACGTGGCCAGTCTTTCTATGCTTGTTCAACATTCCATCATGGTTGTGCCATAAAAGAAAATACCTTATGCTCACTACTCTAATTTCTGGTCCAAAACAACCTGGCAATGACATTGATATCTTTCTAGAACCTTTGATGGAGGATATGAAACGTCTATGGGAACATGGTGTCTGTGTGTGGGATGAGCACAAGAAAGAGCACTTCAATCTAAGAGCCATAATCTTTTGCACCATAGCTGACAACCCAGGACGCATGTCCCTAACAGGACAGGTTAAAGGAAAGACAGCATGTGTAGTGTGTGTGGACCAGACAGAATCTATGCATCTTCCATCATTCGTTAAGACGATATATATGCGACACCGCAGATTTTTACCAAAAAACCACAAATATCGAAGAAATAGGAACCATTTCGACGGTACAATCGAGCTTGGACAGCCTCCACGAAATCGAGATGGCAAATTTCTATTCGAAATGGTAAAGAATATCAAAGTTGTTTTCGGAAAGAAGAGGAAGAAATCTGAAAAAATTTCAAAGGACGCTCCATTTAAAAAGCAGTCGATCTTCTTTAGATATTTGCCCTATTGGAAGGAGTTGGAGATTGGTCATGCTATCGATACAATGCACGTTGAGAAGAATGTCTTCGAAAGCACTATCGGTATTTTGTTAGACATACCGGGCAAATCAAAAGATGGACTCAAAGTACGAAGGGACCTTCAAACTCTCGGAATTAGACCCGAGCTTCACCCACAGGAAAGGGCCAATGGAAAATTTTTCCTTCCGGCTGCTAGCTATAACCTCACAATTGACGAGAAAAGATCAATCTGCAGGTGTCTACATGGAATTAGAGTTCCAACAGGATTCTCAACGAATATAAAGAATATTGTCTCCGTAGCAGATTTGAGGATGAGCGGCTACAACACTCATGATTGTCATGTTATGCTTGGGCTATTCCTCGCCATCGCAGTAAGAGGAGTCAAACATTCATTTCTGAAGATGGTGATAACACGCATGTGTCACTTCTTCAATGTCATATCAAAGAAGGTGATCGACACTGAAGAGTTAAATGAATTACGTAAACAAATGAGGGAGACTATGTGTCAGCTTGAGATGTGCTTTCCTCCTTCATATTTTGATATTATGGAGCACTATATGATACATATAGCAGACCAAATCTTTGTTCTCGGTCCAACGTACCTGCACAATATGTATGCGTACGAGCGTCTAATGGTTATCTTCAAGGGTTACGTACGAAATCGTGCTTATCCAGAGGGTTCCATGATAGAGGGCTACACGACTGAGGAAGTCATTGAGTGCTATGCAGATTACATAAGAGATGGAAGACCAATAGGAGTTCCCGTGTCGCGGCACCATGGAAGACTCACCGGTAAAGGAACTAAAGGCAGGAAAATCATACGAGACAATAGTTATCAAAGAATAAGAGAATCACATTACAGTGTAATGCATCAGTTGGCGATTATGAGACCATATGTTGAACAACACCTACAAGAGCTTCGTGAAAAGAATGAAGATCACGATGAACAATGGATTATGAAAGAACACAAAATCTATTTCACATCATGGCTGAGGGATCTAAACCTTTCGATCGGAGAAACCGACGAAGAGATGATGATAAATAAATTGTCTTACGGTCCATTGAGCATGGTTAAAACATGGCAAGCGTATGACATCAATGGTTTCACATTCTATACCAAAGCAAAGGATCAAAGGAGTCAGCGCCAAAATAGTGGTGTCAGAGGAGAAGCAGAAGATAGCACTGGACAAAAGAATGCTTACTATGGATACATCGAAGAAATATGGGAACTTAACTACGGGAACTCTATAGAAATCCCTGTATTTAAGTGTCAGTGGGTGAGACATCCAGAAGGTGTGGAGGTGGATGATTACGGGTTTACGATAGTTGACCTTAATAAGGTGGCTTATAAAGATGACCCTTGGATACTCGCTCAATCCGTGGCACAAGTATTTTACATACTTGATCCTAAAGATGAGAAAAAATACATCGTTGCTCCAGGAAAACAAAGAATTGTTGGAGTTGATGGAGTCGAAGACGAAGAAGAATACAATCAGTTTGATGAGGTGCCGTTTTTCGTTGACATATCAAGGATCAATGTGGTTGAAGCAAAACTGTCATTTGGCAGTGTGATTCCTTATCTACGCACCAATGGCGATGGAAAATTAGTTCAAGGCTAGATCATTTATGTTTAGTTGTAAAATCAATTATGTCATTTATTATTAAAACATTTTCAAGATCAAATGAGGATTGAGTGTTGTGAATTATTTCATGTCTTGTAGTTCAAATTGAACTTTTTTTGACTTTGATCATAAAAACACACTTAATGAAATAAAAACAGTAAACTAAGGGAGAAAAAGTAAAGTGAGGCAGAATAATACCAATTTTTTAAATTTGATAAGTTATGATGTATTTTTATTGTTAAAAAAATCAAGTTCAAACTAGAATTTAATTATGAATAAAAAAGTAATGAAAATTAGAATAGAAATGTAAAAAAAATGTTTGGATGCTAGCAGCAAGGTTCGAACCTCAAACCGCCTGCAGGCAGCAAGGTTCGAACCTCGAACCGCATGGCACCAAAGCAACCCCCGCACCACTGCGCTACTAAGTCTTTCTCGACTTGAGTGGCAACGTATGCTAGATAACCCCACCAACGGCGGATTAGTAGTGGCGGGCATGATGACGTCACCAGACCGCCACCGCTATCCTTTTAGTAGTGGCGGGCATGCTGACGTCATCATGCCCGCCACTACTAAGACACCTATATATACTTTCCACTCCCGCCGTCCGAAAACCTAGTTTCATTTTCTAAACCCTAAACTCCCGTGTCGCCCCCCTCCTCCCGTCGCCGCCGTCGACGTCCCGGAGCACGTCGCCGCTGCCCTCCGCCCGTCGCCGCCTTCCTCGGAGCCCGTCGGCGCCGCCCGTCGTCGCCGCCATCCAGTCGATCAGTAAATAATTATTAACCTACTTCTTTATTTGGTCTTATTTTATTCGAGCTTAGGGTTAAAATGATGGAGGATTGTTATATTAATTTATGCGTGGTAATATAATTTAGTATAATATTACTAGTAGAATGCACTATAACAATAATGTTTTTTAATCTACTGTAAAAAATTTCTGAGAAAAAAATTTCCACTATAACAATAATTTTTTTTAATGTACTATAAAAAATTTCTGAGAAAACAAATTTCCACTATAACAATAATGTTTTTTAATGTACTATAATATTACTAGCTTAGGGTTTTTTAATGTTATATCAATGTGACAAAAAAAATGCAGATGGCTCCTCCTAAGATTGAACCAACAAACAGTCGATCCTCAGACTCTACATCAAGTGGCGTGTGGGAGGTTTGCAAATGCGGTAAAAATAAGGTACATGATGGTATAGTTTGCAGTTGTTTGGCGAAGAAAGTGATTCTCATAATGGACTCCGACTCGGAGGACGACTCGCGATCAGCCGCAACCAGATAGGGTAAGTGTTGTGCTACGGAAGAATGATGAGACAACCGGTGGTAGAGGGAAACATGCCGAGGCTAGCGGTGGAAAAGGGAAGCATGTAGAGCAATGCGGCAGCAAGAGGATGAAGGAGGCAAGATCCTCTTTTTATGCAAATTTTATATTTTTATCATCCAATTCAATCATTGATAATAAGTTGTTCTCACTATCGTCGCCGCGTGTATTTTCTTGTTCAGGAACATGGAGAGAAGTTTAGACTGCCTGATGATGCCGAGTTGGTTGAGGATTGGCAAGTTGAGGCTTTTAATCTGTTTAACCAGAAATAGGTTGGGTTTGTGCCGAGGAAGAAGAAGAAGCTCCAAACCATATCTTTCCTTTGGGTTTGACCAGTAGTGCGTTTCGATGTGTAAGCTGGTTTCCCCAGCCTGGACTTGTGTTTGTTTACTTGCTTTCAAATAAACATGATGTGTCAAAAGCGAGCCCCCGCACCACCGCGCTACAAAAGTCTCGATCATATCGTAACAACATGTAATAAAAACACACTTAATAATAAAAACAGTAAACTAAGGGAGAAAAATACCAATTTTTGCAATTAGAATATTGGTGTTGTATTTTTATTGTACAAAAAGTTTCAATTTCAAAGGAAGAATAAACTATAGATAAGTTATGATGTATTTTTATTGTACATGTTTATTAATGAAATAAAAAAAGTAAAGTGAGGCATAAAAATACATATTTTCTAATTTGATAAGTTATGATGTATTTTTATTTTTAAAAAATCAAGTTCAAACTAGAATTTAAACATGAATAAAAAAGTAATGAAAATTAGAATAGAAATGTAAAAAAATGTTTGGATGCTAGCAGCAAGGTTCGAACCTCAAACCGCCTGCAGGCAGCAAGGTTCGAACCTCGAACCGCATGGCACCAAAGCAACCCCCGAACCACTGCGCTACTAAGTGTTTCTCGACATGAGTGGCAATGTATGCTAGATAACCCCACCGATTAGTAGTGGCGGTCGCATGCTGACGTCAGCGTATGCCCGCCACTACTATGTCTTTGCCCGCTACGATAAATATCAGTGGCGGGCATGCTGACATCAGCATATGCCCGCCACTACTATACTTTTTTCCACCCGTCCAGACTAAACCCTAGTAGTGGCGGTCGGTGACGTCAGCGGCCCGCCACTACTATGTCTTTGCCCGCCACTACTACAATAAATATCAGTGGCGGGCATGCTGACATCAGCGTGTGCCCGCCACTACTAATCCGCCTATATAAATTTTTCACTCCCGCCGTCTGAAAACCCTAAGCCCTAATCTTCTCCCGCTAGTTGCTGCCGCTTCTAGAGCCCGCGCCGCCGTTGTCGGAGCCCGCGCAACCGTTTCCCGGCGTTGTCAACGGAGCCGGCCCGTCGCCACCATCGAAGCCCGCCACAGCCCCCCGGAGCCCTTCACCGTGCACCGTCCCCGTCGCCGCCCCGGAGACCGCCGCTGCCATCATTTCCCGGCGCCGTCACCGGAGCCGGCCCGTCGCCACCGTCGGAGCCCGCCACCGCCCCAAGATCCCTTCACCGTGCGCCGTCCCCGCCGCCTCCGTGGAGACCACCGCCGCCACCGGAGCCCGCTGCCGCCACTAGAGCCCGTTGCCGACACTGGTAGGTTATGGTTTGAATGCATTTTCAGATTGGGTTTGTTGTTTAGAGGAGTTCATATTGTTTAGGTTATGGTTTGAATGTGGTTGAATGCATTTTCAAAAGTTGTTGGTTGCTATTGACTCATGAAGAGGGAAGGAAATTAGAGGGGTTTGTAGGAAAATGGTTCATCTTTACCTTGAATTTTCATAACATTTTCACCTCTGGAATTGAATGGAAGAAAGACACTTTAGACAATAGAAGAGACTGAGCTATTGCTGCTCATATGATGTATCTCTTTCTTCTGCATTTTAGTTATGAGAAAATGTGGTAGATAATGGTAGATAGCTGGAAAAAATTCTCTTATCATTTTGCTCTGAAAAGAATTAATGAATTTGGTTAAAAATATATAAATTTATAGTGATGCTAACATGCTACATTTCCCACATTCTTTGGTAACATACATATTGAGATGTAGTATATATTTGAATCCTATAGGAATGGATTCCTATAGAATTTGCTAAAAATTTATTTGGCTTACCACATGAGAAACAAAGGATTCCATGATGTTAGGGAGTGAGTCCTATGGAAATTTTCCATGAGCTCAAAGCAAATGTTTATAATCCTATGGAAAAGAGGTATAGGGAGTGAATCCTCAGTATTCTGACAATACTATGCCCGCCACTACTAAGAGAAAATAGCAGTGGTGGGCAGGATGACATCATCATGCCCGCCACTACTAATCCTCCTATATAAAATTTTCGCTCCCGCCGTCCGAAAACCTAGTTTCATTTCTAACTCTCGCGCCGTCGTCCGCCAGTTGCCGCCACTCCCGGAGCCCGCGACACCCTCAAAGCCCATCGCCGTCGTCGCCGAAGCCCGTCGCCGCCGAACTCCACTTTTTTAGAATAACTTTTAGAGGCCTATGATGCAAATAATAATTGAGTTATCTCTTGTATGTCATCAAGCCGTGCGACACATCCATTCCTATCAACAACTTCTTCTTTCTCGTGTTGCTGACAGGGAATGGATGTGCTCACGGTTCCATGGCAGCCATGAACATATTTGAAAAACAACACAAAATATGCTGAGGCCTCAACAACACTATGATCAATTTACTACTGTTATTACTTCTAAGGCTACTATACTAATCCTCAAGTTCATCTGGCTGAAGGCCAATATTAGATTCCGCAATTCCTTTTAGAGGCCTATGATGCAAATTGTAATTGAGTTATCTCATGTATGTCATCAAGCCGTGAGACACATCCATTCCGGTCAACAACTTCTTTCTCGTGTTGCTGACAGGGAATGGATGTGCTCACGGTTCCATGGCAGCCATGAACATTTTGAAAAGCTACACAAAATATGCTGAGGCCTAAACAACACTGTGACCAGTTTACTACCGCTATTATTTCTAAGGCTACTATATACTAATCCTCAAGTTCATGCATCTGGCTGAAGGCCAACATTAGATTCTGCAATTCTTTTTAGGGGCCTATGATGCAAATTGTAATTGAGTTATCTCATGTATGTCATCAAGCCGTGGGACACATCCATTCCGGTCAACAACTTCTTCTTTCTCGTGTTGCTGACAGGGAATGGATGTGCTCACGGTTCCATGGCAGCCATGAACATATTTGAAAAACAACACAAAATATGTTGAGGCCTCAACAACACAAGAGAGAGAGAACAACACAATCTCCTAACTTGAGGATTAATATAGTAGCTTCAGAAGTAATAGCTCACTACTGTAGCCAAGAAGAGTGTTCATACATTTTCCACCTTTGACACTGTGATCAGTTTACTACTGCTATTATTTCTGAGGCTACAGTAGTAAACTGATCACAGTGTCAAAGGTGGGAAATGTATGAAAAATCTTCTTGGCTACAGTAGTCAGCTATTACTTCCGAAGCCACTATATTAATTCTCAAGCTAGGAGATTGTGTTGTTCTCTCTCTTTAGTTTTGTTGATACCTCAGCATATTTTGTGTTGTTTTTCCCTCTAATGTTCCATGGCAACAAAATATGCTGAGGCCTCAACGACATTGTGATCAGTTTACTACCGCTATTATTTCTAAGGCTACTATATACTAATCCTCAAGTTCATGCATCCGGTTGAAGACCAACATTAGATTCTGCAATTCCTTTTAGAGGCCTATGATGCAAATTGTTATTGAGTTATCTCATGTATGTCATCAAGCCGTGTGAAACGTCCATTCCTATCAACAACTTCTTTCTCGTGTTGCTGACAGGGAATGGGCGTGCTCACGGTTCCATGGCAGCCATGAACATTTTGAAAAGCTACACAAAATATGCTGAGGCCTAAACAACACTGTGACCAGTTTACTACCGCTATTATTTCTAAGGCTACTATATACTAATCCTCAAGTTCATGCATCTGGCTGAAGGCCAACATTAGATTCTGCAATTCCTTTTAGAGGCCTATGATGCAAATTGTTATTTAGTTATCTCATGTATGTCATCAAGCCATGGGACACATCCATTCCTATCAACAACTTCTTTCTCGTGTTGCTGACAGGGAATGGATGTGCTCATGGTTCCATGGCAGCCATGAACATTTTGAAAAGCTACACAAAATATGCTGAGGCCTAAACAACACTGTGACTAGTTTACTACCGCTATTATTTCTAAGGCTACTATATACTAATCCTCAAGTTCATGCATCTGGCTGAAGGCCAACATTAGATTCTGCAATTCCTTTTAGGGGCCTATGATGCAAATTGTTATTGAGTTATCTCATGTATGTCATCAAGCCATGAGACACATCCATTCCTGTCAACAATTTCTTCTTTCTCGTGTTGCTGACAGGGAATGGATGTGTTCATGGTTCCATGGCAGCCATGAACATTTTGAAAAGCTACACAAAATATGCTGAGGCCTCAACAACATTGTGTTCAGTTTACTACTGCTATTATTTCTAAGGCTACTATATACTAATCCTCAAGTTCATGCATCCGGTTGAAGACCAATATTAGATTCTGCAATTCCTTTTAGAGGCCTATGATGCAAATTGTTATTGAGTTATCTCATGTATGTCATCAAACCATGTGACACGTCCATTCCTATCAACAACTTCTTTCTCGTGTTGCTGACAGGGAATGGGCGTGAACATGGTTCCATGGCAGACATGAACATTTTGAAAAACAACACAAAATATGCTGAGGCCTCAACAACACTAGAGAGAGAAAACAACACAACATCCTAACTTTAGGATTAATATGACATCAGACCTTTTTTGCATAACCAAAATTCTGATACATTAGCCTCTTCATATGAATAGTTTATCTATGGCGGAAGAAGGACGTTCCATCGAGGAGCTCATCTACGAGTCTCCCGCAAAAACAAATAAAGAGGGTTCATCTGAAGGATCCTCCGATAGCGAATCTTCGTACCACTCTCCGGAGAATGAACATCCAATGGAGCCTAGGAAGAAGAGAACGAGAGAAGACGCCGATGAGGATTACATTCCTGAAGCTCAAGCGGAGGTAATTATTACGTTAGTAACAAGTCAGAGCAGCTTCTAACCGAGGATTACATTCCTGAAGCTCACATTGTCTATCATCGTAGGATCGTCCAAAGCGAGGAAGCAAGCGTCGATTATTCCAAGTCGAGAAAAGAACAACTATTGTCCCAGCTATTGAGTCAGCTGAGCGAACAGATGTTGAGCCCGCTGCCACAACATCGTCTGCAAATGCGAAGAGGAGAGGGAAACGGGAGAAGAACAAGCTACATACAGCTATCTATGAGGTTGAAGAAGTGCATGTTGATGGGGCTCCAAAGAAGCCAAAAGAAATCACAGCGAAGTGGCGTAACGACTGTGGATGTCTCGCCAGGGAGCGATGTAAGATAGTTTGGAAAAATTGGAAGACTGTCCCTGAAGCTACAAAGAACGAATTGTGGCAGCATATAAAAGCGCATTATAAATTCCCGGAAGACCGCTTAGAAGACGCTAAAGCTGCCACATTGAAGACTATCGGGAAGGCTCTACGTACATTTAGGACTAAACTGAACACACAATACCTTCAGAAAGATGAGTCGCCACTCAACGACTACGGCTTTATAACTGCCAAATGAATGGAATGAATTCAAAATGCAGCATTGCTCCGAAGAAGCCAAACAAGAGAGCATAATGTTCAAAGAACTTAATAAGAAGAATAAGTTCCCCCATAAACTTGGGCCAGGTGGATATAAGGCTAAGGAGGATGAGTGGAGTAAAAAGGAGGAGGAGGACAGTGCGGCTGGGTTACCTGAACAGTTTTCAGGTGCTGATCAGCGCACTAAGAGATGGCTCCTAGGTCGAGCTAAAAAAACACCCGAGGGCCAATATATGCTCTCCGACTCACGGACTAGTGAAGTATTCCAGAAAGCACAGGAAATCGCTGAGTTGGAGAAGACTGGAAAGTTCAAGCCCGAGGGATGTAATGACCAGCTTACATCTGCTCTCGGAAACGAGGAACATCGAGGGCGCACCCGAGGTGTCTCTTCTATAGCACCCTGGAAAAATACTTTCAAGAAACAGGAGGGTGCCACATACAAGAAGCGTCAAGCACGCACAGACGACGCCGCAGAGCGCCGTGCAGAGTGGGAGCGACACTTTTTTGAATTTATTAACGAGAATCCAAACATAATGCAGGCTGCAGCTGGACAAATAATTGTGCCAGAGGTACGACTCGACGTACCAAGCAGTGTTGGCTCAGTACAAGACAAATTTCCTGTAAATTATATTAAAGAGGACACACCCTGCAGCCTGCATGTACCGATAGGGCGCAAAGGGCATTCCCAAGAGGCTGCACGAGGCATTGCTATGCCTGGGGATTTATTTCACAATCGGCCTATTCCTGCTGACTATACCAAGGTTCAGGTCAATGAGATCACCAACGACAGATTTATTAATGACCCCTTGGATCTTCCAATGCCTGATGAGGGGATTGAGACAATCGGAGATGCTCTAAATAACTTTGTCCTATGGGCGAGCCGAGATATCAAATTACTGCAGACAAGTTCTCAGAGTAAATCACCTATTGTCTCATCACAATCCCCCACATATCTTTCATCTCAGGATGTGCAAAATATAGGATCATTATCACCTGTTGATGAGCGTGAAATAGAGGAAAAGGCAGAGGAAGAGCCAGTGCCCAATAAAGTGGCAGAAGTGATAGAATCGAAAGTGACTTCTGATCCTCAAGTGACAAAGCTAGTGCTAGTGCTTGAGCCCACTGATGAGCCCAACACAAATGTGCCAGAGCCAGATCAAATGCCAGTGCTAGTTCCGACTGAGCCTCAAGTGCCAGTTCCGGCTGATCCTCAAGTGCCAGTGCTAGTTGCTGCCGAGCCTGAAAAACAAGATGCATGCCCAAAGCCAGCAATCCACAAGATAACTGTTCAAGCTGGGCAGTGTTCTGCGCTGAAATCTGAAATGCATAAATTTTTTAATACTTTGGGGCAAACACGTTCTATGCCCGAAGCGGCTCCCATAAAGGCTCCAGTACAAAAGCATGCGGGCTCACTTTCTGTTGATAAGAGGACCTACGGAGACGAGGATTATATCGAATACGAACCAGGCAAACCATTATTACCCCAAGGAGTACTTAATTGTATGCCTTGGACGATGAAAACATTTCATGACTGGTACCTCGAAGCGTCTTCGTTAGGTGTAACACAAATAGAACTGACGGTTCCACAAGAAATATTCAACTGCCCAGAGTTTAAGCTTGCACTATTTTTCGACGACTTCCATCGGATGTTTCGTCTGAAGCGAACCGACATCACAAGCATGATGCTCTGGTGCATGTAAGTACTTTATACTTTGTCAATACAAAGAAAAAATAAATAATGTCTTATATTGACTATTGTTTTATAACATATGCAGTTGTAATTCACGCGGTGACGAGTCTAAATTGTATGGGTACCTAAACCCGTCATTAATAAGCCAAAGTGCGCTGAACCCGACACTAAACCAGAATGATAGAAAGTACTGGACTGCGGGTAAGAAAAAATTTAAAGAAAGATGTTCAATAAAGACGAAGACAAACTTAAGAAGAACAAAAGGAGTTGTGCCGCGTTGTATATTGCGCGGTGCATGTATGAATGGAAGGACAGAGAAATTATATGTGGGGCATATAACTTTAAGTAAGTATACCCACTATATCCACTTAAACACGTTTTATCGATTATGAAACTAACATAATCATATATTACTTCTTTCGATAGTGATCATTGGATTGCACTTCTGATATACCCAAAAAGCTCAAGGGTTTATGTGCTCGACTCGCTCGACAAACCCAAAAAAGAATATCAAGATATATTAAATGTTATTCAGAGTGCACATAGATACTACGTGGAAAAGTTAGGTGGCCCACATGATCCACAGAGGCCGAAAGAAATGCTTATCAGAACCAACTTTCCGGTAATATTATATTTTTAAATTTGTTAATTCAATTGATAAAGCCAAACTATATATCGTTCTAACTTTGTCTATTTTGAAGTGTCACAAACAATCTCTTGGTTCCGTGCATTGTGGCTACTATACTTGTGATTTCATGAGCAATAACTTAGGAAAGTTTGGGCGGACAGTATCTGAGGATACTAAAGAAGTAAGTTGATTTCTTGTGTGTTAATCTAATATAACTTGCAGCGTATGTACTTATATTTTACGTATGCAGGCGTTAGGTCCATCAACCGTTGCCGAGAAGAGCCAACTCTCTGAATCACAAATGTACGAAATCGTATCAAGGATGTGCCGCTTCACGATGCATGAGATTCTTCATGAGCTTGGAGTATTTTTCGATCCTGAGAGTGAAGTGGCCAAGCATCCAACTCTGTATGATTGGGTCGGAAGAATGAAAAGGCGAACCAATTAAGATATGAGTTAGCCTTCCAAGAAAACATAAACCGCATGAGCATGTATTTGTGAAACAATGAATTGTGTTGATGGATGTTTATTGTGAAACATAAACCGGAAGAATGTAAACATTGTGAATTTTTGAAAATTGATGAGATTGATGGTTGTTGTGTTGATGTGTTGTTGTTGTGGATGTGTATGTGGATATGTGGATGTTTTGCTGCTGTGTATGTGGATATGTGGATGTTTTGCTGCTGTGTATGTGGATATGTGGATGTTTTGCTGCTGTGTATGTGGATGGCTGTGTGAAGCATATAATTTCTGTGTTTTGGTTTGTGGGATCACAGCATTCTGTGTTATGGCTTATACACAGCAGTGGCGGGCAGATGAGGTAGCTTGCCCGTTACTGCTGTTGACATAGTGGTGGCGGGCGTGCTGACATCATCTGCCCGCCACTGCTGTTGACATAGTGGTGGCGGGCGCGCTGACATCATCTGCCCGCCACTGATATTGATAATAGCAGTGGCGGGCCGATGAGGTCAGCGCGCCCGCCACTGCTGTTGACACAGCGGTGGCGGGCGCTCTGACCGCCACTGCTAACCAGCGATAGCAGTGGCGTTAGAGCAGTGGCGGACTGGATGCCCGCCACTATAGGTCGATTTTGCCCGCCGCTACAGTGTCGCTTTGTAGTAGTGAAAGTTCAGTAGAAGCAGATTCATATTGAGGTCTAAGTTATTTCAACTCATGAATAGCTTTCCTAAGTAATCTATCCTGACTAACCAGAGCATCAGTCAAAGTATCTACTTTGATGGAAAGTTGATCATAGTAAAGAGTTACCTTAGATGATTCAGGCTCGTTGTCGTTGTCGGAGATGACATATCCCATGAAGCAATGGCCGTTAAAGTCTCTCTTTTTCTTCTCATCCTTCTCTCGCGGTTCATCCTCATCATTACTAGGCTCCTCACTAAATGATGTGTCGATGTCACTGAGGGCTGCGATGAAAGCTCTGCAAGCTGCTTTGGCTGCTCTTTTTGCCATCTTGTCATGGTTCTTTTTGTGGAATGGCTTTTTTCTCTCTTTTGGTTTTTGTTGTGAACACCCTCTTCTCTCTTCTTGATATCGGGATAGTCAGCCTTAAAATGAGATGTATAACCACACTCAAAACACCCTCAAGACCCTCCTCTTCTCTGATCTCGCCTGTCGTTGTAGAATCAAGTGAACTTTTTGACAATTAGAGCGAGCTCTTCATCATCCAATGTGTCCACTTTCTCTTTTGTGACAGATATCAGTGAGGACAAAGTGAAACCAACCAAAAAGGAATTAGAGCAAGAAGAAACTCCAACTGGGTTACCACTACTAGGACCCGAAACTAATGCCATGCTTTTCGGCAATGAGTTTCCATGTCTTAGTCGAGATGCCTTGGCTATCTTAGTAGACTTGACCTTACTGAAGAGTTCGTCACAAGTTAATGTGTTATAACTTGATGACTCCTCAATACTAGAAATCTTCACTTCCCATATGTCAGAGTGTATAGAGAAGTTTGATTTCTTTGTCATGATCCGAGTAAGCTAAAACCACAGTTGAGCGAAGATTACTCACAATCCCACCAAATCTGGCAAACATGGCATCTATAGATTCCCCAAGACATTGCACAAACATTTAATATTCTTGATTGTATGTGATTTGATGCATGGCCTTGATCTGGGTAGTGCCTGTTGATAGCAACAAAATGGCATTAATGGTCAAAATTTCAAAAAAGTCAAAATTATTAATTTGGACCGAAAATATGCAATTCTTGGCACAAGCTGGTCCAACCTGCCATAGTAGGCCGGTCCAACCGGCCATGTAGGCCCGATCAGACCGGCCATATGGGCCTGGTCAGACCAACCCATTCTAAGTCCGAACCAACCTGATTTATTTCGGGTTGTTTTGATCCCTAATGAGATCCTAACGACTTGGACGCGTGAGTTAATCAATTTAGATTAGATTTGAAGTCCAGGAACCTCAAGACAAACCTCTATAAATATAGGGGCACGACCGATTCAAGGGAACCCCCCCACACAAACCCTAATAGATCCAATCTATTATTTCTTGAATTGTTCTTTTACTTTTCAATCTACCTTTCCTTGTCCTAGGATTAGCCATAGCCTACATATTTATTGGTTTGCATTGTAAACCATCCGTCCATCACGTCATAATCGATGTAACCCTTATCGTTTCGCTTGTGAATCGTACGTTCAATCCATGTAACGGATTTCTATCATTTTATCGATTTTCTATCGATAATTCGGTCTCTAGGCCAAATTATCTCTGATTTGTTGGTGTTTTGCATGAGCCAACGCATTCATCTTCACCACCAAGGACTCCTGCATCGACCCGGATCATCGCTGCACGTATCGGCAAGCTACGACATCCACTGATCTATCTGTCAATCTGACAGGCCAAGTCCCACCGGTTGGACCGTGTCATGCCGGCAACAGATGGTCCAACTGACGAGGAGCCACTGGTCTGACCGCTTGCGTCCTACTGGTGCATCTGCCTGCGCCCGGTCCGACCGCCCTTCACCCGCAAGTGCAACCACTTGCGCCCGTTAGTCCAACCGGGCTGTACCCGGTGTTACCGGCCTGTTTTGGTCGGTCTGATTGACTCCTGTACCTTGGTCCAACCACCCCTGATTTCGCCAGTTTGATCAATCTCCCCATACTTCGGTTAGTTAAATAATATTATTTTGGTACTATTTGATTGCATAGCGACTCCGTTTATTTCCTTTGTCATGGTCAAGGGTCGTCGGAACACATTATCAGTGTCCCGAGATGTTTAGCGGGCCACCCCTAGGCGTTAGAACTCTTTTGGATTGTCGAACTGACGTCAATGTCCGTTGATGCTTTATTGATAGATTTTAGCGTCAACACACTTTTTGGCGACTCCGCTAGGGAAATACACGCCAAGCACGACTACGCCGACGACGCCTATGAGTACTATGACTACATCAATGGTACCCTCTACATCGGCGAACATGGTAGGGAGCACGGAGATTGACGATGACAATGCCATCCTCCCTTCCATCGACGACATCTCCGAGGAGGACAGGTCTGAGATCGAGGCCAAGACGAGGGAGTTGCACGCCCTCATGATTGGATGCTACACGAAGACTCACGCGGGCTTCGTCAAGCGTACCCCCGATCTCCCTAGCATCTCCATTGATAAGGTAACGCCACCATCCCCTACTCTATCCCCCTAAAACATCGACCAAGAGATCACCATGGAAGTAGACCATGCAGTTAACGCTACTTTTGCAAACCGTCTAGGGCTCGAGGACGATTCTAGGATGGAGGCAATGTTTAAGAGATTTGGCTTTTCTGAGGCCGCTTCTCCGACTCCGATTACTAGTGTACCCCTGTTCACCACATACACAATAGAACCGATGAGAGTACAGGAAAGAGTGTCACGTCTACGGACTCACCATCTAGGGCCAAGACCTCACCCTTCCTTGTCGGACAGACCGACCATCAGATCGGTAAGGCAACCATGGGTCAGCCCACAGCGCAGAGTTCGCACGCCAGCCCACCACTATTACCAACAATGGTCGGTTAGATCGGCTACCAGACCGGTCAGACTGGCCCTGCGATACTTTATGCGGGGACTCCGCCAGCACATACGCTACCTATGTCTACGCTACCCACACCTCCTGCTCCCGCATACCCGCATAGGCCCAAGAATGTCCCGTATTACGAGCCAGCACGAGCGGAGAACCACCAGGAGGATCCATATGGCCGACACGCTGGTATACCACCACGTGTCATGCCCCCACATGAAAGGCGCGCATAGGAGAGAGGCGTAGATGACATAGATGAGTGTATTCGTACGCTTTTTAGAGAGTGCATGGGCTTCACACCCCGGGATCGTACTAGGGTTTACCACAAGCAGTACCCAGACCATTACGACACAATCCCATATCCTCACGGTTTTAGGGTTCCTGAGTTCGCCAAGTTCGACGGCGAGGGTAACAAAACCACATGGGAGCATATAGGTCAGTTTCTAGCGCAGTGTGGCAAAGCTAGTGGGTCGAATGCCTTTAAGCTTAGACAATTTTCTTTGTCACTATCCGGCACTACTTTCACTTGGTTTTCAGCGCTGCCGCCGAACTCCGTTCAGACTTGGGACCAGCTAGAGTAGAAATTTCACAATTACTTTTATACTGGAGAAACCGAACTTAGACTCTCGCACTTAACATCAGTTAAACAAAAGTATAATGAGGGTGTCTCTGACTACATTAGGTGGTTTAGAGACAATAGAAACCAGTGTTTCAGTTTAAACATTTCCAAGAGGGATTTGGCTGACTTAGCGTTTAATGGTTTGCATTCTGATCTTAAGGAGAAGCTAGAGAGCGAGAACTTCTTATAGGTTAGCCAAGTTTTGCAGCAGGCTCTGGTCCAGGAAGGCCAAGCCAAGAATAAAAAATTCACTAAGACCTTTAGCAAGCCTAAGGCCGAGGTACACGTCATGGAGCACTCCGATGAGGAATCATCGGAAAGCGAGGATGACTCGTACGATATGTACACTGCGGAGTGACTTGGTCTAGTAAGTCGAAGCCTGTTACTTGGTTTGAGTTACAGTCATCTCCTACTAAGAGTCGGCCCAGTGAAGTGAAATATTTGTTTGACGTGACCAAGTGCGACAAGATATTTTATTTTTTGTTGAAGAACAAACTCCTCAGGTTACCGAAGGGTCATGTCATCCCCACTGCCGATGATTTGAAGAAATGTGCTTACTGTAAGTGGCAAGATTTGCATTCTCATTCTACTAATGATTGTAATGTTTTTCGTCGACGGGTTCAATCATCCATAGAGGAAGGACGATTGAAATTGGATACTAATCCCAAAATAAAGCTCGACCAAGACCTCTTCCCCGTGAACACCATCGATCTCGATGGGAAGAAGGTGCTGATTTGGCTCAAGAAGGTTGAGTCGGCTAAGGGGAAGGAGGTCGTAATTGAAGAACCTCGCCCATAGATGCTTGTTCCGAAGAATCCCGAGGTAGGGGTTTGGAAGGTGAACACCAATGCAGCATCTTTGGCTAAATCACACAAGAAGCCGAAGGTGGCATGTGAGATGATACTCCAAAAGCACAAGAAGAGGGCCGAGAAGGCGAGCACTCGGCAAGGGCCTCTAGCGAGGCTGAACTTGTTGATAGCAAAAAATGGAATTAATGGTAAAAATTGTCAAAAAGTAAAAATTGGTTATTTGGACAAAAAATATGCAATTCCCTGCACAGGCCAGTCTGACCGGCCATGTACCGCCGCCGGTCTGACCGACTTCACTTCGGTCTGATTGGTGCTATAAGGCTAGTCTGCCCGAACCTGTCTGAATCTGAATCACATTGATCTTTTTCAGGTTGTTTTGATCTCTAATTGAATCCTAACGACTCGGACGCATGGTTGAGTCAATTAGAATACCAAGATGTGTCCCTTTCCTTAGGGCCTCCCCTATAAATATAGGGGCAAGGTCGATTAAAGGGAACCCGGCCCCCGAAACCGTAATATATCCAATCTATTATTACCTTGAATCATTCTTTTACTTTTCAATCTACTTTCCATGCCCTAGGATTATCCATAATGCCCATCTTTGTTGGTTTGCGCTATAAACCATCCGTTCGCCGCGTCGTAATCATGGTAATCCTTGTCGATTTGCTCGTGAATCATCCGTTCAATCCACGTAATGGATTTCTATCATTTTTATCTGTTTTTATCGGTAATTCAGTCTCTAGGACGAATTGCCTCTGATTTCTTGGTGTTTTACAGAGTGTCTATCTTCATCTTCATCGCCAAGGAGTTATGAATCCACCCCCCTCGTCGAAACGGTCGTCGGCAAGACGAAGGCCGCCTTGCTTTCCCTATCGGTCTGACCGGTGGCACTGTCCCCATCTAACCGGCCCGTCTCGTGCCATCATCTAGTGTCCCAGCACGTTGCGGACTGACTGGAGGCCCGAGGCCGGTCTGACCATCCACGTGCAGAGGCCCTCCACGAACCCGTCGCGCTGCCCTCTGGTAGCCCTTCGCACCACATGCACCCTCCTTCGGTCTGACCAAGAGTCTGACGCCGGTCTGACCGATCGAACGCCGGAGCCCCACTTCGGCCATCTTTCGCACCGAGTACTGGAGTCCTTCGCCAGCACACCTCGGTCTGATCAGTGCCCCGAGGCTGGTCCAACCAACCAAGTACCGAAGGCCCCTTCGGTCGCCCTCTGTTGTACACGCCGAAGGCCCCCTTCAGTGATCCCTTCGCATCGCTGGTCCGACCGGCGCTTTGCTGTCGGTTTGACTGGCTCACCTTGGCCAGTCTAACTGTCGAGTACCCTTTGGTCTTATCGGCCTTGTTTTGGTCAGTTTGATCCCTTCACCCGTACTTTGGTTAGTTAAATAATATTTTGGTATTATTTGATTGCCTGGCGACTCCGTTTATTTCCTTTGTCACGATCAAGGGTCGTCAGAATGCGGTGTCAGCATCATGAGATGTTTACAGGGCCACCCCTAGGCGTTAGCGCGCTTTTGGATTGCCGAACTGATGTTAGTGTCCGTTGGTTCTTTATCAACAGATTTTAGCATTAATAGAACCCTCTGCGAAGGAATGAGTTCAGCCCACGGTGGGCAAAACCACTAGAGCCACCGATGCCTTCATCGTCGTACCAGTTCCTGATGGTGCAGTGGGCCCCATATTACTTTCTGCCTATTGGTTACCCATTCCCTTACTGCTTTACGGGTGCTCCATTTGTGCCGCCCAAGATCCATAACATGTAGGGGAAGATGAGCGCAGCAGGAGGCGATGTCTTCAGTTGGTTGTCCATCGCACCGCAGGTAATTGCAACTTGTAAACCATCAAACCAACGCGCTCAATGATCAGAAAGGGACCAAAATACTTGAAAGAGATTTTAGGATAAGGTCTGTTGGTCACCATGGTTTGAGCATAAAACTGTAATTTCAACAGCACTTGATCACCCATTTGAAAAGAATGGAATGATCTCTTGGTATTAGCGTGTTGTTTCATACGGAATTGAGCTTTACCCAATTGAAACTGAAGCATGTCAGAGAACAATTGTCTACCATGTAAAAACTGATCCACTTCTTGAACTAACCGTGGACTGCCTGATGTAGAACTGAGGTCCAACATAAAAGACTAGACTGTATCAATGCCTAGTAAATTTAATTCAACCATTGCATTGACAGACAAATAATATTCTTGTTCTTCCACAATGATATTATCAAGAACCAAGACATCCAACATTTCATCGGATAGAATTGCAGAAGTATCTAATGTTTCAGTGGATTTTACTTGAGTTGCTGGTAGAACATTGTTGTCATTGCGTGGGAACGGCAAGCCTATAGGGGATACTCGTAATGTGATTTGTTGTAGGTAGAGGGGAGGAGTCACGACTATGGATTCAATGGTAACCCCAATCGAATGGGGCAGGACGCAGACCGAGACAAAAAGGGGGACAAACACAGGAGAGTTTTTAGACAGGTTCGAGCCTCCTAGAGGATAATAACCCTACTCTTGTGTGTGTATGGATGAATGGGAGTGTCTGTATGGATCAATCCCTCAGTGCTGGTCTCAGCTAGTGGCGCTGCTCTTTTGGATGAGCGTGCATGTGTGTTAGGATACTAGGATGTGTCCCTTTCCTTAGGGCCTCCTCTAATCCTTTTATATGACAAGGAATGGGGAATTACAAGAATAATCATGACATTGATAACTAGCAGAAACATCCGCATAACTACCAACATAACTACTTCTAAATGGCGCTAATGGCTACCATAGAGACGGCAATATTGAGGGTAACCGTCAGCATTGATTGGAGATAACTGTTGTGCGGATGGCCCTAGTCCGACCATTGGCGTATCACCACTCGGGCGCATTCGCTCCCGAGTGGGAGGCCTGGTGGTTGGGAAATCCTTTGTGGGCTGGCCTAGCCAGTAGTCGGTGACCCAAGTAAAACCACTTGGTGGGGTACCTTGGATCATATACCCGACAGCAGCCCCCGAGGTCTTTTTAGCATGCGCTGTGCTTGAAGCGAGCGAGAAGAGCTCCAATTACCCTTGATGTAATCATGCTTTCGATCGATGCACCACCCAGGTGCACCTACTGAGTGCAGCCCCCGAGGCTAAAGTTCTTTAGGAGAATGAGCTTTAGTCTCAAATCATCTTCTTTGGGGGAGTTTGATGAGGACATCACTTCACATGATACACACATGCACCAACATGATACACACCTGCACCACCATGATACACACATGCACCACCATGATACACACATGCACCATCAACCTACAATTCAATTACAGGGACCAATCACATGCGCCCGTGTCCGTCGCATGAACCATGAGGTTAATTCTTTCCTTAGCAACTATGTTAATATTTGTTTGGATGGGATGCTACTGAATACTAGTGATATTTTGTTGCTTAGGAACATGGGAGATGGAATATGAGAGTTGGGGTTGAAGACGGAGTCGCACGGATGATTTGAAGTCAAGAATTCGCTGGTTCGGACTACATCAACCACCATGCACCAAAATGGGCATTACTTCCTCATACGAAGTCCGATTGGCGCGTTCTTGGACTTTTTGGAAAGCTAAGGAGAAGACGGATCTTTTGGCGTTGGTTTAGCCTCATTTGGAGTCTTGAGTCGTCCTGTGCGACTGAAACGGTCCTGCGTGACAGAACTGGGCCGAATTGGACCTTGTACTGAGTTGGAGGCCGTGTTGGCCCATAGTCCGAGTCGTATGCGCCTCCTACAGGCTGCCCACGCCCTATATATACTCACGACAGCCGCCATTAGGGTTAGGTTTTGCTTTGTTTGCATCTACACTTGTGTGTTTAGATCCCGCTCCTGCACCGGACCGATTGGTTGCTGCATCAGCGTTTGTGAAATCTCTCCTCATCATAGTTCATCTGTGATTTGGCATTCGACTTGTGTTCTTCCTGTTCTTGCTTGTGTTCTTGGGTTCACTTGCAGGAACTAGCCTTCGTGGCGAGGTCAATCGCGTCCTGCATGGTTGATAACCGACGGAGACAGTGGTGTAGCGATTGCAAGGTTTTGATCCGCCGGACCGGAGCCTTGGATCGTCAACGTCGAGATTCTCCACCAATCCAAGTTATCCTTACCTAGCAGAAGATCGGGACCAATCCCCCATTAGTTGGTATGAGAGCTCAGATTTCCCGTTAGGTAATCTCGATCTTCTTTTATTTTTACCTAGAGTCCAGAAAACCCTCACAAAAAAATCCCCACCGAGAAACCCTTTGTGCCTCGCGATTTTAATTTCAGTTTTTAACTTTGTTGAGTTTGTTCTTGGTCGAGTCTTGTTGCTGGTTTAATCCCCCTTTGTGTCGTTTGAGTAGTGGTTGATCTTGTGTCTCAAAAAATTCCCCACCCAAAACCCTCCCTCCACAACCCTAGTCGGTTTCCACATCGAGTCCTTGTGACCCCCCTTCGGTAAAACAGGCATAACTTTTCGCTCGTTTGTCAGAAAAATCTGAAATTGTTCGAGCATCTTCTTGACCCAATTCAGAGCCGACCCTAACAGGGTTTCCCCTGTTAGCCTTCATTAGAATTGCCAAAAAAATCAGGAAGATAAAGAAAAAAATTGGTCAAAGTTTTTGTACGCCGTTCAGAGAACTTGCTGAATTTCTGTGAACCACATCCCACCTCAGTTGCAGGTGCCAATTTTTTTGTGGTTGCATATCTTGTCATCCTTGTTCAAAAAAAATATAGTGAAAAAAAAAGAGAAAAGAAAAGAAACGAGATTGTGAGAAGCAAAAGAGAACCGGTCCTGTCGTTGCTACCTTGTTCTGCCTCCACTTGAGTTTTGGGCACATAGTTTCCCTCTATTGCTTGAACTTCACCTTGGGAGCACTTATACCAGCAATTTTGATGAGTACTAGGGAACACTTATTGAACTTGGTTTAACTGTTATTACTATTGCTATTCCTTGCTACTTACTTTGCCTTCCAAGCTACACCTTCTCTTGGTCAGGACAGGTTCACATCTTGCAATCGCCCACCACCCTCCACTTGGTTCTTCACCTATAGGCCGGTGACCTCACTGCGGCGTGGTAAGAACACTTGCAAGCGTGGGTAAGGCGCTTGACGGATTGCTTCCACCACACACCCACCACCCCACCTAGTTGCTTTCCATAAGGATTATTCTTTGTTGTTTTGTCTTTTCACTAACATGGCAGATAACAACGGTACCCCTCCATTTGATTTTAATGACTGTGTCTCACGACATGCTCTACTGGAGTCTCAATGGCAGACCCAACACTCCATCGAACGTCTCGCGTGTACTGTGGCTGACCTAAAAGACCGGATGACTGCCCTGGAGACACACTTGCCTGCTGCACAAGCCGACGACGACCATATTGAGGAGGAAGATGACCATGTTGAGGAGGAAGACGACCTATCCTATGCCGGAAACAATGGCATTAACCCTGACGAGGCTGCACATCATCGCTTTCAGTTCAATCGTCAAGGTATGGGCGGCCACCGCAACCGCCATCCACGAGGTAACAATGACAACCGCAGGAACAATGATCCCTACTCTAAGGTAAAATTTTTAGTACCTCATTTTGCTGGCACCTATGATCCAGATGCATATTTAGATTGAGAGATGTCAGTCGAACAAAAATTTAATGCTCACATGGTTCCTGCTATCCACCGCGTGCGCTTAGCTACTAGTGACTTCACTCGATATGCTCTTCTTTGGTGGACTGAAATAGTTCAGGTTGGCAATGAACCACCAAATTGGGGTATGTTAAAACGGCAAATGCGTGGTAGATGGGTTCCTCCTTCATATAAACGTGATTTGAGAAAAAAATTGCAGCGCCTAAACCAAGGAAATAAATCGGTAGAGGAGTATTATCAGGAGTTGCAAATAGGTTGCATGCGTGCTGAAATTGAGGAGGACAATGAGGATAAAATGGCCCTTTTTATGGTGGTTTAAGACATGAAATTCAGGATATCATTGATTATAAAGAATACAATACTATCACTCGTCTTTTCCACCTTGCTATACTTGCAGAAAAAGAATTGCAGGGTCGCCAACAACCACAACGCAGCATGAGGATCAACATTGGTGGTGCCATTTCACGCTCCAGTGGGCAGCAGCAGCAGCGACCACCACCACCTTCTCGACCGGCGGCTACATCAGCACCTTCTGCATCTACAGCCCAGGCTGAGAGCTCCAAAGCTGCAGCATCCAAGGCGCCAGCCAAGCCCACCTCCTCGGTGGCCTCTACTGCACGTTCTGCAGCGATCCAGTGTCACCGATGCAAAGGATTCGGCCACATTATGAAGGACTGCCCTAGTCAGCGGACTTATGTTGCTACGGAAGACGGTGACTATGTAAGTGCTAGTGATGTTGAAGATGAATATGCACTTGCTGCTAACATTGCAGGAGATTACGATGCTTCCGACGATGATGTTGTTTTTGCATCGGATGCCTCTGCTGACCATGAAGCACTTATTGTACAACGTGTTTTGAGCACTCACATGGACCAGGACGACCGGGCACAACAGAACAATCTGTTTTAGACCTTCTTCATCGTCAATGACCGCCGTGTACGTGTCATCATCGACAGCGGTAGTTGCAACAATTTGGTGAGCCACGACATGGTAACTAAGCTTCAACTTCCCACACGTGCACATCCACACCCTTACCACGTGCAATGGTTCAACAATAGCGGTAAGGTCAAGGTAACACAAACTGCTCACATCAAATTTTCCATTGGTACATACTTCGGAGTTGCTGATTTTGATGTAGTACCAATGCAAGCATGTTCTCTATTACTTGGTAGACCTTGGGAGTATGATATTGATGCTACACACCATGGTAGGAGCAATAAGTACCCATTTATGTATAAAGGAAAGAAAGTTACATTGCTTCCTATGACTCCTACTGAAATTGTGAAATTTGAACAAGAAAAACATGCTAAGGATGCACAAACGAGCACACAACCTTCTGAAAATCAGCAAGTAGCTAAGACGCATTTGAGGCAACAGAAATATAAAGTTGCTTCTCCTTCTTCATCACAAGTTATTAATTTGAAAGGACGTGTCATGCTTGCAACTAAAACTGACCTTGGTGAAATTTGTGATGATACTCCCCTAATATATGGCTTGATTTGCACGAACGTGCTGTTTTCACTTGCGAACATTCCTAGCTCTGTTCCTGTTGCAGTCACTGACCTTTTGTAGGAGTTTAACGATGTTTTTCCTGCTGAGATACCACCCGGGCTGCCACCGATACGTGGCATCGAGCACCAAATTGATTTGATCCCGGGAGCGTCTCTTCCTAATCGTGCAGCGTACCGTACCAATCCAGAGGAGACAAAAGAAATTCAGCGCCAAGTACAGGACCTTCTTGATCGTGGGTACGTCCGTGAAAGCCTTAGTCCTTGTGCAGTACCCGTTCTTTTGGTGCCTAAGAAAGATGGTAGTTGGCGCATGTGTGTTGATTGTCGTGCTATTAATAATATCACCATTCGATATCGACACCCTATTCCTAGATTGGATGACATGCTTGATGAGCTTGGTGGTGCCATTATCTTTACTAAGATCGATCTTCGTAGTGGCTACCACCAAATTCGCATGAAACTAGGTGATGAATGGAAAACTGCCTTTAAAACAAAGTTTGGATTATATGAGTGGCTTGTTATGCCTTTTGGACTTACTAATGCACCTAGTACCTTCATGCGCTTGATGAATGAAGTCCTACGGCACTTTATAGGACGCTTTGTGGTAGTATACTTTGATGATATCTTGATTTACAGCAAGTCTTCCACTGAACATGTTGAACACCTACGTGCTGTTTTTTCTGTCCTACGTGAGGCTAGATTGTTTGGTAACCTTGAGAAGTGCACGTTTTGCACGGATCGAGTTGTGTTTCTTAGATATGTTATCACTTCATAGGGCATTGAGGTTGACGCGGCGAAGGTAGAAGCAATCAACAGCTGGCCACAACCTCAAACCATCACACAGGTATGTAGTTTTCTTGGTCTTGCAGGTTTCTACCGGCGTTTTATGAAAGATTTCAGCACCATAGCCGATCCTTTGAATGAGTTGACCAAGAAGGGGGTTACTTTTACTTGGGAACCAGCACAAGAACAAGCTTTTGCCACACTCAAGGATCGCCTTACACATGTACCTCTACTTCAGCTACCCGACTTCGGCAAGGCTTTTGAGTTAGAATGTGATGCTAGTGGTTTTGGAATAGGAGGTGTGCTGCTACAAGGAGGTAAACCCGTGGCCTATTTTAGTGAGAAATTACATGGTCCACAGTTGAATTATTCTACCTATGATAAGGAATTATATGCCTTAGTGCGTGTGCTTGAAACTTGGCAACATTACCTTTTGCCTAAGGAGTTTATTATTCATTCGGATCATGAAGCATTGAAGCATATACGTAGTCAAGTAAATCTGAATAAACGACATGCTAAATGGGTAGAATTTATTGAGACTTTTCCATATATCATTAAGCATAAGAAAGGGAAAGATAATGTGATTGCCGATGATTTATCTAGACGTTATACATTGCTTTCTCAACTTGATTATAAGATCTTTGGTTTAGAAACATTGAAGGACATGTATGCTACTGATTTGGACTTCAAAGATGCTTTTGCAAATTGTACAGATGATCGTGCTTGGAACAAATATGTGCTGAATAATGGATATCTTTTTCGTGCTAACAAGTTATGTGTGTCGGCTAGCTCTCTTCGCTTGTTGTTATTACAGGAAGCACATGGCAGTGGTTTGATGGGTCATTTTGGATCAAAGAAAACTGAAGATGTGCTGTCCACACACTTCTATTGGCCTAGGATGAGACGAGATGTTGAGCGCTACGTGGCACGATGCACTACTTGCAATAAAGCTAAGTCCCGTCTAAACCCACATGGTCTTTATATGCCTCTGCCCGTTCCTAGTGTACCTTGGGAGGATATTTCTATGGATTTTGTGTTAGGATTACCTAGAACTAAGAGGGGGAGGGATAGTATTTTTGTGGTGGTAGATCGGTTCTCTAAAATGGCGCATTTTATACCTTGTCACAAGAGCGACGACGCTACCAATGTTGCTGATTTGTTTTTCAGAGAGGTCGTACGCTTGCATGGAGTTCCCAATACCATCGTTTCAGATCGTGATGCTAAATTCTTAAGTCATTTTTGGCGGACGTTGTGGCATAAGTTGGGGACGAAGCTGCTGTTTTCTACTACTTGTCACCCCCAAACGGATGGGCAAACAGAGGTCGTCAACCGTACGTTGTCCACCACGTTGAGGGTTGTTTTGAAGACCAACTTGAAGCTCTGGGAAGAGTGTCTACCTTATATTGAGTTTGCATATAATAGGTCAGTACACTCCACTACTAAGGTAAGTCTATTTCAAGTGGTCTATGGCTTTAATCCGCGTGCTCCTATTGATTTGCTACCATTGCCACCATCTGAAAAATTGAATTTTGATGCTACTACACGTGCTGAATTATTACTTAAGATGCATGAAACTACTAAAGCAAACATAGAGAAAATGAATGAGAAATATCGTGCTTATGGTAGTAAGGGTAGAAAAGAGATAACATTTGAACCGGGTGATCTTGTTTGGTTGCACTTGCGCAAGGATCGTTTTCCTGATTTGAGAAAGTCTAAATTGATGCCCCGTGCTGATGGTCTTTTCCGTGTGCTTGAGAAGATCAATGATAATGCATATAAACTTGAGTTGCCTGTAGCTTTTGGGGTTAGTCCCACATTTAACATTTCAGATTTAAAGCCCTATTTGGGAGATGACGATGAGCTTGAGTCGAGGACGACTCCAATTCAAGAGGGGGAGGATGATGAGGACATCACTTCACATGATACACACATGCACCAACATGATACACACCTGCACCACTATGATACACACATGCACCACCATGATACACACATGCACCATCAACCTACAATTCAATTACAGGGACCAATCACACGCGCCCGTCGCTTGAACCATGAGGTTAATTCTTTCCTTAGCAACTATGTTAATATTTGTTTGGATGGGATGCTACTTAATACTAGTGATATTTTGTTCCTTAGGAACATGGGAGATGGAATAGGAGAGTTGGGGTTGAAGACGGAGTCGCACGGATGATTTGAAGTCAAGAATTCGCTGGTTCGGACTACATCAACCACCATGCACCAAAATGGGCATTACTTCCTCATACGAAGTCCGATTGGTGCGTTCTTGGACTTTTTGGAAAGCTAAGGAGAAGACGGATCTTTTGGCGTTGGTTTCGCCTCATTTGGAGTCTCGAGTCGTCCTGTGTGACTAAAACAGTCCTGCGTGACAGAACTGGGCCGAGTTGGACCTTGTACTGAGTTGGAGGCCGTGTTGGCCCATAGTCCGAGTCGTATGCGCCTCCTACAGGCTGCCCACGCCCTATATATACTCACGACAGCTGCCATTAGGGTTAGGTTTTGCTTTGTTTGCATCTACACTTGTGTGTTTAGATCCCGCTCCTGCACCGGACCGATTGGCTGCTGCATCAGCGTTTGTGAAACCTCTCCTCATCATAGTTCATCTGTGATTTGGCATTCGACTTGTGTTCTTCCTGTTCTTGCTTGTGTTCTTGGGTTCGCTTGCAGGAACTAGCCTTCGTGGCGAGGTCAATCGCGTTCTGCGTGGTTGATAACCGACGGAGACAGTGGTGTAGCGATTGCAAGGTTTTGATCCGCCGGACCGGAGCCTTGGATCGTCAACGTCGAGATTCTCCACCAATCCAAGTTATCCTTACCTAGCGGAAGATCGGGACCAATCCCCCATTAGAGTTACCGTTGGAGTAGTTGATTTCGCAACCGTACGGCCTCCCTACGGGCAGAAGTTACCGCGCGGGGAGACGACAATTGGAGATTTTTCTTCACTTGTCTTTTGCTTGCTTCATCTTCTAGAGCACGGATTAGGACCTCCTAAGAGATCCCTGGGAACCGTGCCGACGTGAATGATGGTGAAAAGGTGCTTCTCCGAACCATCCGCTTTAGCAGTCGCGACGCTTCAGGATGGGGAACCACCGGGAGGAAATATATAAGTAACTTTCCCCGACACGCTTGGAAGTAGTACTCCATATTTTGCTTCATCTTATGATCTCCTAGCGCCTCGCAAAATCTTCCGTCTCTACGACTGCGTGGTTTGCTATCGCAAAGCCCGGTGGCTGTTCAGCATGAAACCGTTGGCAAGGGGGCCCATGATTCCAATGGTGGCGAGCACTCCTCGGAAGCCGATGGACCGCTTGGAAGAGTTCCGCATCTCCTCCATGGGAGAAGAGGCGGTGCAGGCGCTAGAGGATCGGGGAGATATCCCGTCGAAGGTCATCTCGTCGTGGTGAGCGATCGACGGTGAGACATTTCCATCTCCGAACACCCACGAGATCATGGTCTTCGACTCCTTTCTTCGTGGCTTTAGGTTGCTAACGCATTCTTTCATTCGAGGTGTCCGTCATCATTACGACATCTCTCTCTGTAATATTAATCCCAACTCCATTCTTTATCTTGCGATCTTTGTCAAGTTGTGTGAATCTTTTCTAGGGGTCGATCCCCATTTCAATCTTTTCCGCCACTTCTTCTGCTTGTGACCTCTTCGGAGCAAAGTGGTCGGTGGATGTGGGCTTCAGCTTCGTGATGGGAAGTGGTATGCTTGAGTCACTGTGCATGGTATCTGAGACTGAACATGCACCTGTAAGTCCTCTTTTAATCCCAAAGCAAAATGACTCACCAACCATAAGCTCCTAATCTCAGCATCTTCATATAAACGGATCTGGTATAGCAATGAATCAAAGTGAGATTTATACTCATCTATTGTGTCGGTCCGTTTGAGAACCAATAATTCATTCATTTTGAGATGTTGAACATTGGCCTCAAACTCTAGTGCAGCTAAACTGAATTCTCCCACATTCCATGCCTTATACCAGTGAGCAGCATTACCAATTAAATTCAGGGAGGTAGTAGACATTTTAAAGCCATCGGGATTTTGATATAACTCAAAATAAGTGATGCACTGATCAAGCCGTACGCGAACACCCATGCCATCAAACTTCTACATATCCATTTTGGGTGGGTGCCAGCGACGACCATGGTGCTCAAAACCCCCTCTATCTGGATCCACAACATCAAACTAAGGAAAATCTGAAGTCCCAGTATCAACAGGAAAAGTACCTTGATGAAGGCAGAGAATTTGCAAGAACTTGCTTCAACACCGTCGCTAGAAGTTCTTGTTCCTGCTGAACTTGGTTCAAGGAACTCATCGTGAGATCAACCTTGATCTGTATATGTTCTACCTTAGCCATCAATTGTTATTGACTCGCCTCCATGCCCTCCACTTTTGCCATCAACGCTGTCATAACATCGATCACTCGATCCTCCATCGCCTCAAAAGCAGCGATTATCAGCCGACCTTGTAGTGATTGGCGCGCCGGGTCACACACAAGCTCTGAATCGGCCGAACCCTGTAGGGAATTACAGGAGTCGCTGAGGCAACCACTGACCCAACCACGGGAATTTTTACCAGCCGATCAAGAGGATGAGAGTGCGCTGACCTACAAAACCTGAATATGATACCACTGTAATGAATCGCTAGCTTTGATTGCACGCCGGAAGAACAATTCGACCACCGGAGTAAACGAATTGCTCACCAGAGAGAATGTGAATCTCTGCTCAAAAACACTCACACCAACCCAGCCACACAACGGAATTATGTTTTTGCTTTTTTCTTTCTTGTTCTCCACTCCTGTCGCACATCCGACAAATAGCCACAGTTCTGTTTGGAAAATATGTCTCCACTTACGAATTGTCACCCAACACAGGAACACACATTACATCTTTACGCTTTGTGTAGATTGTTTCCCGCCACACAGAACTTCAAGCAACACCATCAGATGACATAGCCGGAGCTGTGACAGCATGCCCCTGCCAATGCCGCTCGTCGCCGCCACTTGCCACCGCTACTTGCCTCAGCCGACACCACTGCACACACCACCTGCCACGCCTCTATCGACACCGCCTACCATGCGTCACTACCGACATCACCCGTCATGTCCCTACCCGTGCCGACACCACCCAATGTATTGTTGTATCCTACGACAGCAAACTAGAGAAAAGAGAGGGCTAAAAGTGACATTTTACATTGATTTGGACTTATTTGGATCAAAAAAAATATATAGAAAAATTGTATTTATCAAAACTTATTGAAGCGGCAGAATATCAATTTTCTTGATGTTGCACCCGCGATAGGCGGTGGTGTCGTCTCACGAGACAGCAGTAGTTTGGGAGGCGAGGGGGAGGCGAGGGTTCTATTACAGAACGGCATGAAAAAAACCCTCACAAGCCAGAAATGTACCAGGATTGGGAAACAAGGCCTGAGGAGGGCATAAACCAGGCGTTTCTATTCGCCGATATCTTGTCACTGTACATTAATATGAAGCGAGGTATAATACCAACCAGAGAAAGTGGATTTCCTAAACAGGTTGTTGATCACTAAAACTGTTAATTAGTAACTGAAATCAAAACCTGGAACGATAAGTCACATGCCTGATAACTCGGCATACACAACCTAATGATTGCATAGGTGCCATTTGTTGAAATTAAAATCCTACATTTCTACGCAAACTACAACATAATTTCAGTATGAAATATATATTGCCAACAGCAGGGCTTGCAACCAGCAAGAAGAGACATGTTAACCAACTAGCTTTTCGATCGTGGAATATAAACTGACAAAATAACATCCGATTTTCAGTCAAACAGGTGCCTTTGTAGCAACTACAAATTCACCGAGATAATGTATCCACCTTTCAAAAAACATGCTGCGTGAGAAAATATTTATGTTACCTATTCTATGCGGTATCGTTGCCAACACGTGAGCAAAGAATCTGCTGTTTTCTCCTTCCAATTGTTATACTTATTTCTTCCAGGGTTGACCTCCATAGTAACTATTTCCAGACCTAAAGAATGAATTCACTTCAGCAGCGGAGGTGGATATGGAGGTCGAGGTGGTTGGGACTTGCATGTGTTGCAATCGATCTGCGTTGGAGGTGCTGTGTTGTCTGGAATTGTTACCCTGATTGTTTGGTGCTTCCCATCGTTGGTAGCAACATCAAGGATAGCATCCATTATCAGTATCTCCCAGTCTCTGCGCAGCAGAGACGAAAACCAAGACTCATCTGCAAGAACAAGTGACAAGAATTAGGCTCCTACGACATGGACCAAAACTCATACACACAATTAAAACGTATTAGATTCCTAACAAAGTTTGTTGTTAGCCACTGCTTCACTACGGCGTGAACATGATTTCCAGAGTTAGGTATTGTAGCAGTTAGGATTAGATTAGTTATTTCTTTAAAAAAGTAGATTAGATTAGAGTTAGCTAAAGAGATAAATCTTGTAGATTTTATAAATAAAGCAGTATTCACCAGCAATCAACGAATCAATGAAAAAAGAATTAGTGTAATCTCATATCCCAATGTTTTTTTTTTGAAAATAACCAGCAAGAAAGGCTCCTACTGAGGTTATATATTTCGAATAGCGAACAAGGTAGTTACAGATAAGGAGAGGTCCTCAGTAGCTAACTACGAGAACTATCAGCGCAAGCAGCAGGGCTAACGGCCACAACCTAGTCAGGGTAAACATCCCCCATCTAAACGAAAGAGGGGACTGAAACAATAGTCAGTAAAATTGCCAAACATGTGGTGAAGATCCTCTTGTCGCAGTAGATTTATGAAAAGTAGTCATGAGATAGTTGATAACCATGTCATGACTTGAGTCTTAGTCGGCGTCTTGTATCTGTGACTTTGTTGAACCATCACCTCCTTGAACGATTGTACCCAAGACCTGAGCGATGATGGTTGCTGCCGAAAGATTTTACTATTTCTATGCATCCAAATTGACCATGCACCAATGACTATAATTTCCATAATGAGATGTTTATTGTGTGTAGATCTGATTGTAGCTATTTGATCGTGAAAAACGTTGCCCAGAGGCCAAATTAGACCAATCTTTTCCCAGCATTTTTTTTGCAAAGTCACAATCCAGAAACAAATGCTGAGAAGCTTCTAAGCATCACCTTGTGCAAAGCACACAGTAACATTCCTCATCTGACTGTAAAATTTTCTTTCTTCTAAGTATATCTCTTGTATTCAATATGTCATGACGTAGTAGCCAAAAGAATACCCTAAATTTCTTTGCACAGCGACATGCCCAAAGCCAGCTATAAACCGGGTGTACTGTTAGGTTCCTGAAGGTATTGGTGTATAGGTCCTTTGCTGAATATGGTTTGTCACCCCAAATATATTGCCACAAGTCCGAACTGTTTTGTCTATGATTTATCGAGCTGAGTAGCCACTGAAGACGTGTAAGCTCATTTGTTGCCTCTGGAGACATAGGTAGGAAGAACAACCGGGAAAGGTCTGTCTGCTCCATGTACTTTTGAATTGAGCATTCCTTTTGCTTTGCAAATGTGAAAAGTCTTTGAAATAGTAAATTGGCCGATCGAGCCCCCCATATGTCATACCAAAGTGAAGTGGTTGATCCATTTCTCACAATCGGCCTAGCAATCGCTAGGAACAGAGGTGAGAGTTTCATGACTCCCTTCCACCATGGTGAGCCTCGCCTATTCCCCATATGTGGTAAGGAGCCCGATCTATAGTGATTCTGCCAGACAAGGTGTACCCAAGGGATGTTTCTTTTGTTGAAGAATTTGTCTTAGTGTTTAGTCAAAAGTGCATTATTCTGGGCTCTAATGTTGATTACTCCTAGGCCTCCTTTTTCTTTTGGTATGCACACCTTAGACCAGCTGATCATCGATCAGTTAGATGTGTTTGCATTACATCCACGCCAAAGGCAGTGACGCCTAGCCATGTCAATGTGTTGAGTCACTTTGACCAGTAATTGAAACATGCACATTGAGTAAGTTGGCAGGGCAGTTAGAACCGAGTTAACAATCTGGAGTTTCCCGGCAGAAGAGAGCCAGAAGATGGTGGCAGCTAGTTTTCTTTCAATTCTACTTATAAGAGTGGTGAAGTCATGGTGCCTTGGTAATCCTATTCCCAACGGCAAGCCCAGATAGGGTATAGGGAATTTTTCTATGGCACACCCAAAAGTTTTTGCTAGTGACTCTACTTGTCTTGTATCAACATTGATAGGGATTAAACATGATTTCGTCAAGTTTATCTTTAGTCCCGTGAACTCTGAATATGAGTTGAGCAACCCTTTGAGGCATAAGACATTTTTTGTGTAGCCTTGATAAAAATGATCGTGTCGTCTGCATATTAAATTACCAGGAACTCATTTTGCTGATGACAGTCTGGTGCGATAATTGAGCCCTGAGAACTGGCTGAGTTCAAAATAAGTTGTAACAATTCACCGACAATCACGAATAATAAGGGTGACAGTGGGTCCCCTTGCCTAACACCCCTCTTGTACTCGAAAAATTTCCCTGACGATCCATTCAAGAGAATTGCTGAATTTGCCGAGTGTAGCAATGATCTTATCCAATTAATCCATAGGCTGAGGAACCCCAATTTGTTCATCATAAAGAATATCGTTGTATGTTCCACCTTGTCAAAAGCCTTCTCAAAGTCGAGTTTAAACAAAAGGACCGGCATTTTTGAAAGACAACAACTATGAGTATATTCATAAAACCACGCTAGACAGTCCTTGATAGATCTTCATTTGATAAATCCATACTTGGTTATTGTGAATACCAAGGCTCATGAATGGTTGCAATTTATTTGCCAGAATTTTTGTAATTAATTTAATTGCAAATTGAACGAGCAAAATCGGTCTGAAGTCATTTGCTGTTGTGGGTATGTTCTTTTTTGGTACCAATGTGATAAAGGAGTTGTTAAGTGGCCGGAGATCCACCCTTTCCTCTTGGAAAGCCGAAATGAGATTATAGAAGTCATGTTTTATAATATCCCAGCTTACTTTGTAGAACCTTGCGTTGAAACCATCCGGGCCGGGAGCTTTTTCGGATGGCATTGCCCGTAACGCTGCATCCACCTCAACTTCTTCGATTGGCGCAATTAGTGTGTCCAGGTGCGGCAACCGTTGAAAATTTATCGGAGCTTGATAGTCTTCCGGGGCTTTAGCCGAATGCCCCACCCTGTCCAGAAACATGTCTAAAAGAAGAGAGGCTTTCGCATGATGTGAGGACACTACTTCCCGAGTTGAAGCTGTTAGAGTTGCAATTGTGTTCTGCCGCATCCGATCCGTAGCTGCCGCATGGAAAAAATTTGTGCTTTCGTCGCCCAGACACGTCCATCGAATGGTATATCTTTGCTTCCAATATGTTTGCTTAATGATGAGTAGCCGCTCAATCTGCTCCCTCAGGATTATCCTAAAGTTGTATTCCAAAATATTGAGTTGCCTAGACTCTTCGAAGGCATCAATTGCTGATATAACAATATGACAAGTTTTGATTATGCTCTCGAATTTTCCCATTTGTGAACTCCAATTCCTTAGTCTCTTCTGCAAAATTTTGATTTTGGTTGTAATGTTTTGCACCTCATCAACACTGGTATTGTATCGACACCATGCACTTTGGACCACTTGTAGGAATCACGGCATAGAAATCCAAAAATTTTCAAACCTAAATAAATAAGGGAAAATTACTCACATGCCATTATAATTTTCAGAAATTGCCTATATGCCACTGTCAGTGACTGTAGCGGCCCCCATATGTCAGTGACCCATCAATGGCATATTGGCAAACCGCAAAAATTGTAATGGCACGGAAAAAATTAACCCAATAAATAATCCCTAGAGAACTTGGTGCTTATTTGTATTACGCATGGAATGTGATCTGAAATAAATCTGTCCAGTCCCGAAAAGGTGTTTGGAAACGTTGTTACCCAATGGGGGGATGTAAAGCACCAATCTAATTGCACAAGCAGAGGGTCCCGCTGCATGTTACTCGAAGTAAAGCGTTTCCCTCGCAGCGGTATTTCCAACAAACCATTTTGGTTGATCCAGTCGTTGAAATGATCTGATTGTGGTGAGTGTTGCTGAGCACCCTTGTTTCTATTGTGAGGGAATTTATAGAGATTAAAATCTCCTACAAACATCCACTTGTTATGTTGCCTATAGTCGAGCTAGGTTAACCAACTAAGAAAGATCGATCTTTCTGGCTCACGACAAGGACCATATATTGTGGTTAGAAACCATGAGTAATTATCTATGCTTGAGTGGAAACAGATTGTAAGCTGAAAATTGTTACAAGATATTACTTGTCCTGTAAGACGAGATCCAATCCATCCCACTAAAATCCCTCCTGACGCACCATTTGAGGGTGAGTAAGCGAATTTGTTGAACCGTTTAGGCGCCAAACTTCTAACTACCGAGTGATCCACATGGGAGAGTTTTGTTTCTTGTAAACAGTATATGGGTTTTTGTTTAAAAGGATGGCCTTAATCACTAGACGTTTCCTTGTCGCGTTGAGCCCCCGTATGTTCCAGTTAAGAATGCCCCACTTGATTTTCCGGCACATTGCACAGTTTTGTTGGAACTGACCCTCCTACCAGCCAGCGGCAAGAGATAAAGACCTTATGAATCCAAACAGTAAGTAGGACAAAGTAGACTTCAATCCAAGCTAGGGTTATGCATAACAACTTCATGAAGGCAATCCAAGAGTGACTTATCCCTACTTGATATGTCACAAAAGAGCAAGGCGATATTATTACAAAAGTAAACACAAAGTCTTAAGCCGGCTTCCATAATGAGCAAATCTTGTTGCTGAGTTGTTGTCAACTTCATCACCCGTGATGTTGATGTTGATTCGTCCTGGGATCGGCTGAGCATTGTCTCGTGCTTCTGCCATCAGCTTGTCAACTCCCACTTGGTCTGCAATTAAGCCACAGTAACATATTGCAATGTGCTGAATCTAACCAATGGAGAGTTCTGCGTATAACTTACCGTCTAAACTTGCTTGAATAAAGTTCTGAATAGTTGGTAGATCCAGCAAAAGGATTCCTTTGCCTTTGTCGGTTTTCTTTTTAGAGCCCTGTACATGATTATTAGTATCTGTGTGGGGAATAGAAGGTACTCTAAAACCTTGTAAACACTCTCTAATACGGGCACTCCGTCTCAAGCCAGAATCTGAAATACTTACAAACGCAATCTCTTGATCTGTATTGGCAAACGCCTGGTTAACACTAGTAGGATGGCATTGACGACGGCTATAAACCAATTTGATCGGCGGTCGCGACAGGTTTGGTGGTGAGAGAGCTCTTGGAACAGCTTCCTGCAAAGACTTTTGAAGAGTTTGTGCCATTGCAATGACACTGTTATTGTTACCAGAAAGTGCATTTGATCCACTATTTAGTCCAATCGAAAGTCCTGAAACCTCTACACTTAGTTCTTCCTAGAGTTGAGCTATCTGTTGAGCGTTATTGTTCTGTTCTGGCCACTGATCCCATTGTACCACGTCAACCATTGGATCCACATTGACATGCTGTGCGAGGAAAGCCTCCTCTGCAGCTGGGGCGTTGTGGAAGCCAACATGCCACATTTGATCATCTACCCATTGTTGGACCCAATTAGGTTCACTAGGGTAGACCTCCCCATTGAACGGATGGGGGTTTCCCCCATTTGGTGGTAAATCTTCCTCATCCCCTGGAAACCCATCCGCTAGTTCATTATTGATGATATAAACCGGGAAGGTCCATGATCTGCCTTCCCCATCCATTGAGTGACAGGATTTGACAGTTATACTTCTAGGGATGTCTATTACATTATCAACTAGCACTTTAAGCAAGATTCTACATAGGCTCGTGTCTTCTTGGTTCCAATATAAGAGTTTCCCGAAAGAAGCTACTATTTGTTCAAGGATGTTTGACTCTTTGAAGTCAAGAGGGAAAGCTAAAAACATTACCCAGACGATCCTAGTAGTAGGGGAGTTTCTAAAGTTTTGTCCCTCATCATGCTTGACAAAAGATACAAGTCTATCGCCGATCCAATGGGGTCCAGTACTAACTAGCCTATCACGCTGAAATAAGCCTCCAAGCTTGAAGAACCCTAGACCAAGGGGATAAACTCCATACCTTAATACTTGTAGTCTGAGCACTTGGGTGAGGTGATGATGAATGAGCAAGAGAAACTCATGGCGCTCCAAGGCAATGAAGTTCTCATCATAGTTCGCTATGGCCAGATCCTCATGTTTCCGCAAGTGCTGACCCGATAGTGAGACAACGTTGCGCCTCTTCCTGAGCTCGCCTCCCCCATCGATCAGCACACCGCCTTTGGGAATGTAAGCTAGAGGATCCATCGGGAAGTTTGCCATCGGTTGAAGCCGAGTAGCAACGGGAGGTAGATGACAAGGCTTAGCGGAAGGAGAGTTGGCGACGTAAGGGGCAATGGCAGTAGAAGATGGCTCAGTTCTAAGCAGCAGTGCTAAGACTTTTGGAGCCCAACGGAGCCTAGAACAAGGTGGGAGTCGACCCCTTCTAGGCGTGTGCTACAAACCATGGATGGCGCAAAGCTGTGCCGAGTTGAGAGACAGTACCGTTGATGGTAAGTCCGGAGCAGGCGGTTTAGAAGTCGGAAAAGACAGCGCATGGCGTAGCCTGCTGAAGACTCTTTTTGCCGAGATAGCTCGATTTGGGTAGTACTCCTTCTGGGCACGCCGAGTGAAAGCACCCTCATAACTTGTAGCAGAGGCTGACTCAGAAGTGTGCGCAACTAGGTAAGGTCCTAGTATCGAGGGCAGCGACTCTCTTCAACACCGGGTAACCCTAACTTGACGCTGAGTGTTGAAAATATGCACTTGCATCGATCCAACCAGGAAGGAATTCTGAGTGGCGGGCAAGCTTTCAGCAGAAGAAAAGTTGTCGTTTGGATTTAAATTTGAAAATCTTGCGCCGCTGGAGACAGCAACCTCCTGGCTATGAGCCGGGTCGTCGGAGAAGAAGCTGAAGATCGTCGGCGTAGGAGAAAAGGAGACCTTGAAAGGACGATGATGAGCCTTAGGGTGCGAAGAGCTGTGGCGACTGCAAATACGAGTCTTGGCCGAAGAACAGAGCTTCGAAGAGCGGGGGAGCAACCAACTTGCATCTTCTTCGCATTCCCATCTAAATCTCTCAAGACACCAGTTAGCTCCACCATCGCGCCAAAGATGAAAACAGACCTCGAACTGATTGGAAATGAAGCGCTTGTGATGGCTAATGAGCAGGCCTACATCTTTTGACGCTACCGAAACCCTAAAGTGCCTATCTTTGACAAAACGAACGTGAAAACCTGCCGGTGTGCCTCCAATACATGCATGCAAAGCCAAACTAACAGAGGCTTCAGAGAGCCTGAAAGTGAAGCGACGAAACACCGCTAGGAGGAAGGATCCTTCCGGCAGTGAGGAGGGGTGATGAACCAAAGTCCCGAAGCGTGCGAGCACTAGTTGCTGAAACTCCCAACCAGCCGAGAAGTTCCACTGACCAACCAGGTCAGCAAGATCCGGATCGTGCGCAAGCTCCAGAAGAGAGACGCGGCCCCCCACCAGCCATAGGGGACTAACCAGGGGGGAGTTAAGCAGTGGCTGCGATAAACCTAATGTCATGGGTTGCCCATGATGGGATAAACAATGTCAAGAGAATAGTCGGGCGATGTCGGCTGCTAGGGATAAGTACACTTTGGTAAGAGAGACAAACATTAGGATGAGAGGTTAGACTAATTCTTTCTTACTTTTCAATTGAGTATAAAAGATTTCTTTATATAGAAAGAACAAACATGACATCTAAGAAAATAATCTCTATTATACAAACCAATATGTTGGCGTAAAACAGATTTGAATAGACTCAAAGGGCTTAGCTCAGAGACAAAGCAAAGTTCGAATTGGTTCAAGCCTCCAAGAGGGATAATAACCTTACATCCAGTTCGAAGTATATTCTTATAATGAGTTATGGGTCCCTATTACAATACAAAGGATAAGTATTTATAGGCAAAAATATAACGTGAAAGTATTATTTTGCCCTCTAGTTACAACCGTCATTGTGGACTTTGTATACAAGACTCCATAAGAACAGAATAGTAAGCTCAAGTCTGAACATAGATGAAAAGCGAATGTATTTAATTATAACATGATGGGATTATTTTCCCCCAACAATAACCACTTGCATATGCTTCCTCAGAGCCCCCTAGCAGGAAAAGAGGCAATATGCGCCAAAAAAATATAAGCATCATGTTGGAACAGAGGATAAAGCATACTCCGACAAAGTCACCTTCGTAGGTTACCATCAGGCATAATTCCTCGATGAGCTACTCAAACGTTGGGAGTTGAGAAGACTATTCTCGGGAAAACCAAACAAGCACCTTGAGCAACCAAACGCCGCTTTGATGGGATGGCGAATCTGAAGCCGAACCACCGCTGTGATCTCGGGGGCTACACTCCCGGAAAGGCTTTTTACCTTGGGCCCATACGTCAATGGTAGGGGCGTTACCGTGAGTTCTTTACGCCTTCAATCTTTCAAAATCTTTCACCACTTGTCTCCCGCGCCTTATTTTTAGAGGCATTATAGCTCTAAAGATAACAAAGAGGGCAACAAAAAAGTTCAGGGCTCCATGCCACATCGAGCTTTCAGCTCCTCCAACAAGTAGCGGCGGCAGCAGCAACAGCCACACCTTCAAGGGGCCTCAGTGCTTCAAAGGTCTATGGTCCTCGAGACCTTATACCTTCATCGGAGAAGCACATGGAGCAGACTTCTGTTTTGGATGAGTCCACCTGCACAAAGAAGTCAGTTGAGGAGATCGCCCGAGAAAAAATCAAACCTAGTGTAGCCACACGAGTCTTAGGGGATGATGTCATTCTAGAGCCGTGGAGTAATGAAGTGGTTGTGTTTGAAGCTTTCTTCGAAGCAGGCTTCAGCTTTCCTTCTTCGACCCTTCTTCCCAAAGTGTTGAGGTTATATCACTTGGAGCTGCGGGGTGACGATGTCTTTTTCATTCCAACTATTGTAGCAAACCGAGATGTAAAAGGCTTAAGTCTTATTATTGTTAGGGGTCGAGTTATGATTAAGGTCGTCCTGCAGCTCGAGGACGAGATGCTCAAAAGGAGGGATATAGTGTCATAGGTTGTGGGCAAGGGCCAACCACGTGAACAGTACTATACGATATTGTTCACGTGAATAGTACCCACAAGTATTGTAGAAGTTAAGATTAGATTAGTTATTCCTTTAAAATAGTATATTAGATTAGAGTTAGTTAAAGAGATAAAGTCTTATAGGCTCTATAAATAGGTCTATTATTCAAAATAGGACGGTATTTATTAGCAATCAATGAATCAATGGAGAAAAATTAGTCTAATCTCTCATACTAATGTTCTCCTAAACTATATCTACCTCTCATTCCTAGCAATAGCCGCCTTTCGGCTATCCTCTTGGCGATGTTTACCCCATCATGGTGTTTATCATCTAATACCATGTTGTCATGGTTAGAATCCATGACGGGATAAACACCACTAAGAAGATAGCCGAGTGGTTGCGGCTGTTAGGAATGAGAGGTAGACTTAGGTTGGGGAGAACATTAGAACGAGAAATTAACTAAATCTTTCTTCATTGATTCATTGATTGTTGGTGAATACCGCTCAATTTATAGTCTACAAGACTTATCAATGTAACTAACTCTAATCTAATCTACTGTTTTAAAGGAATAATTAATCAAATACAAACTACTACTATACACACAAGCATTGTTCACATGAACAGTACCGCAACATGTTATTCATGTTTAGATGCTAGAGGTTTTATTCTTGAACTAATAACATGCAGATGTTCGTGCGTGCGGTGCCCTCCCTGTACAGTAGTAGCGATGGTGGCGGTCAACCGTAGACCACCTAAAATAGAGTGGCACGTCGGGTGGTGTGGAGTGATGTGTTGTAGCAGTACTCTACCCATGGTAGCTAGTCCACCTACGCTCGAGGTCGATTACATGTGACGCAATGATTGAGCCAATTAATGGGGTCCTCGAAGCCGTCATAGGCGGAGAAGTCGAGCTTGTAGAAGCGGGCGGGCCATGGTCGATCCGACGTCATGGGGGGCGATCGGAGCACCGACGAAGGGGAAAGCCCTAAATTCTGTCGGACACGGCACCTAGAACACACCTATGCCGTGTAGGAGTGGTCCACCCGTGCCATTGAAGAAGGGAACGTCGCCTACGCAATTGGTGTCAAGGTAGCGTTGGGGCATGCAAATGCCAAGCGCAGAAGCTGGCAAGCTGGCGCCCGTGGAGACCCACGTCGAGGGAAAATCCACAGAGGGAATTAGCGATGGTGAATGAGGAAACTGTATTCGATGTATGGGAACGAAGGTTGTGGTGGAGATGACGTTCGGCAAGGATGGCGTCGTCGTCGTACCCCCGCCAACTCTGCGATGACCTTGATCACGAGATCGATTGTTGAAGCAAATGAGGTGGTCATCGCCGTTGTGTTCTAATCACCATCCTCGGATCCTAACATATCTAGATACCAGATTTATAGAGCTTGTCTTTCGGGCAGGGAGGCTACGAAGGCCATAGGGATGAGAAACCGGTGGTCAGGTGCTAGGCCGCCGGCAACGTGTGGGCACCATGGTGTCACGGCGTGCAGTCGACGAAAGGAGGAAGCCTACGGGAAACCCAGGCAATGCAGTCGACGAAAGGAGGAAGCCTACGGGAAACCCAGGCAACAAATTTATTACTAGGCTTACTTTATTTCATGACCCATCTACGGTATTTATACTCCTAATAGCAATATAATGTGATATCTTATCTTTATCTTTAAAACATAAAGTAACCAAGTTAAAGGAGGAAATATAGCCCATAATTGGGCGTCTAATTAGGCATGCGCCTCTCAGTGTAGGCCAGCCCCAACATTATAAATGCTAAAGGTAAAAGGCAAACAAGAAGTGTCAAGTCTTTGAATCTTGCAAACTCATCTTCTGTTCTTAGGCGTATAGGCCATCTCCAGTGTGCTTCCAATCAAACGAGGATAGAGAAAGAATACTTCAATTTGAATCAGCCACTGGAGCATGCGAACCGAGGTGGAAAATAGATGGTTCGAAGAAAAACCAAGTTTCTGATTCAAACTGTAGGAATAAAAGATGAGCGGGCAAAGGCAGAGAATAAAGGTGATACCAGCTAGCTACGAAGCTCCGATACGGCGGAAAAGTGGCGTACCGGTATCCGATACAGATCCGGATATGAATATGTATCGGATACGTGTCTGATACGTATCCTGTGATTTTTCTTTTTTCAGATAAATAAAAATATTCCGATACATATCCCAGACGTTCGAATACGCTAAGCACAGGAGTTTTCTCCTCGCGCATGACCCCGTCGCCCTGACCCTAGCCCTTCTCGCGTAGACTACACTTCTCCAGACGCGTCGCCACCTCACATCTCGTCGTCGCGTCGTCGACCGCCGCCTCGCCGCTGCCTCGCTACCGGCTGATGCTGCACCGCTGGCCACCGCCAGTCGCTGCAGTGTTGTCTCCTGCGCGCAGATCTCTTCACTTTGTCTGCTCGTCGCGTCAGCGGGGCTTGGGGTCGCCGCCGCCTACTGGGGCTTGGGGTCGCCGTCGCTCGCCAGGGCTTGGGGTCAGCGTCGCTCGCCGAGGCTTGGGGTCGTCATCGCTCACCGGGGCTTGGGGTCGCCGTCAGCCACCACATCCTCCACCGCCCAGTCTCCCAGAGCAGATCCACTGCATCGGGTAAGGGCGCGCATGGAGCCGTGAGCCAGAGGACTAGAGTAAGCATGTTCCTTCTCTTCTCTTCTCTTCTTCCTATTTTTCTTAAAATATTGGTTTGCTACTTTGTTGTGTTTCGTTGTCTCTAGCTAAGTGGCTGAGCACTTGTTCAGTTTTGATTTTGTGCATTTGATGTGTGACTTTGTGTATTTGTTGTGTGATTTTTGTTATTTTTATATGTATTACTATAATATATATATATAGGCGTATCGTCGTATCCATGTTTTTTAGAAAATGTCGTATCGAAGTATTGTCGTATCGTGTATCCGTATCCGCGTATCTAGGCTACATAGCCAGCTAGGGTTCTAGGCCTTATCTTGGGAGTGCATGTTGTAATCAGCGGATCGATCACTAAACAAATCAATGAAGAACACTCGCAATCACTGTTACTCGTTCGACAACGAGGAAGAACTCTCTGTTTTTGGTGCTACAAACTGAGGCAGCTTTTTCTCTATATTCAATTTGTTAATTAATTGGATCAACTAAAACAGCAATGCAATCCAGCCATTCCGCCAAACAGCAGGCGAGGTCCCACACCACACATTCAGATCTGCACGTTCCTGATTCACCGGGATGAACGCACTCCACCAACGACGCAGCAAGGTGGTGTCCAGAAGACTCGAACCTGGCTAACAAACCATGCAGCCTACACTTATTCTACTAACACAAGCTGAAAGAAACAAACTAGATTAACTAACAATTCTCCCCCTAATCTAGTTTTCTTGAAAATCGATAACTCCAATCTTTGCACGCAGAATCTAGAACCTAACCCGGCCAAGAGGTTTAGTTAGAATGTCCGCGAGCTGATCATCTGTGTGTATCTTCTCTATGTTGACTTCACCTCTTTCGACACTCTCTCTTATGAAGTGAAATAAAGTCTTGATATGCTTGCTCCGGCCATGAAACACCGGATTCTTGCATAGTTGGATTGCCGATTGATTGTCGTCGAAGATTGTTGCTATACTTGCAGCCCTCCCATAGAGGCTCCCGAGCAAATTCCCAAGCCACAAGTCTAGCAAGCTGCTGTTGATGCTGCAATATACTCAGCTTCACACGACGACAATGCAACCACCGATTGTTTTTGAGATTGTCATGTTATAGGTGTTTCTCCGAAGAAAAATAGTACACCCGTAGTACTCTTGCAGTCATCAATATCCCTAGCCATATCTGCATCACTGTATCCGAGATTGATCTCTCCTTGACCCTTTGTGTAGCTCAAAATTAATTGATTTGGGAACCAGTGGGTTACATTTATAGAACAGCCCTTAGGCCATAACAGAAAAGTATGTCCAGCTGTAGGTTCTAACAGAAAACTACCAGCTGGACATGTTCCACACACATCTAGAAGAATCCAGTCCTATCTAGAGGATGGCTGTCTAACATGCCCCCGCAGTCGAATACGTTGAGACTGGACCAGAACTCATTGAAGATGGATGCAGGCAACCCTTTGGTGAAGATGTCAGCAAACTGAGATGTAGTGGGAACATGGAGTACATGAACATCTCCAAGAGCAACACGCTCCCGAACAAAGTAGAGATCAATCTCGACATGTTTGGTGTGTTGATGCTGAACTAGGTTGGAACACATGTAGATGGCACTGACGTTGTCACAATACACCAAAGTGGTTTTGGGCAACGGGGTGTGCAACTCAGACAAAAGTTGTCGTAGCCAAGTGGCTTCAGCGACAGCATTTGCGATAGCCCGGTACTCAGCACTAGAACGTGAGACAATGAGCTGACGCTTGGAAGACCATGAAACCAAGTTGTCGCCCAGGAAAATGGCATATCTAGAAGTCGACCGGCGAGTATCGGGGCAACCGGCCTAATCAGCATCAGAGTAAACCACCAGATCTGATTGGGAACATGGTCGCAGAAATAAGCCCATATCCAGAGTGCCACGGACAAAGCACAGAATGTGCTTCAGTGTAATAAGATGAGGATCTCTAGGATCATGCATATGAAGACAAATTTGTTGCACGACATAGGAAATGTTCGGTCTAGTGAAGGTGAGATACTGAAGAGCCCCAACAATACTGCGAAAGTCAGTAGGATCGGAGACAAGAGCACCATCAAATGAGAGCTTGGGACTGAGATCAACATGTGTCGAACAAGGCTTGCAGTCCGACATACCAGCACGCTCAAGAATATCAAGCATATATTGCTTCTGAGACAAAAAGAGACAGCCCTCTTTGTGTTGAACAAGCATCCCCAGAAAATTGTGAAGAATCCCAAGATCCTTTAGAGGGAATTCCTGCTGAAGAGCACTAATAGTGCGGCGAAGTAAAGCAGGTGAGGAGGTTGTCAACACAATATCATCAATGTATAAAAGAAGATAGACCGTATCTGCGCCGTGGTGGTAAATGAACGGAGTGGTATCTATTTTGTTTTGGCCGCAACAAAACCAAGCTGATGGATATGAGAGGCAAACCGATTGTGCCAAGCTCAAGGTGCCTGCTTAAGACCATAAAGAGATCTATTGAGCCGACACACATAATTAGGATGAGAAGAGTCTTCAAATCCCAAAGGCTGAGCATAGTAAACGGTCTCAGACAATGTTCCATGAAGAAAAACATTATCAACATCCAATTGATGAATGGGCCAAGAGCGTGAAAGAGACAGAGATAGAACAGTCCGAACAGTCGCTGGCTTGACAACGGGACTGAATGTCTCAGAGAAGTCCACTCTAGGTCACTAGGAAAAACCTTGAAGAACCCATCGAGCTTTATACCTCTCAAATGACCCATCAACTTTGAATTTATGCTTGAAGACCCATTTGCTTGTGACCACATTGGAGTGTGATGGTCGAGGAAGATCCCAAGTGTGATTGGCGAGCAAGGCAGAATACTCGGCCTCCATAGCAGCACGCCAGTTTGGGTCTGTAAGAGCAGCTCGGTAAGTCCGTGGAACTAGAGAGAGTGGTGAGGTGGTGAGCAAAACTGGCTGATGAAACCCATCCTTCCCTCGGGTAATCATAGCATGTTGATTGACCACGAGAGGAACGGAGACAGCACCGACAGGAATAGCACAAACCACTGTAGAAATCGACTCTCTACGAGGTCGGACTGCCACTGAGATAGGTCACCGAGTGTAAACAGCCCCAAAGCGACGGTCAGCAAGAGAGGGCCTAGAAGCTGCTGGTGGGGAAGTAGTAGGCAGAACACGTGGCGATGTGGTCGATCCGTCAAAAGCAGCACGTGGCAGTGCGGTCGACGTGGGCAATCCGTCAAGAGCCGCACGTGGCAGTGCGGTTGACGTGGTCGAACCGTTGAGGTCCACACTTGGCAGTGTGGTCGGCTTAACAGGGTCGGTTGTCACAGCCTGAGGTCCTACAAAAAATGTGATGGTGCAAACGGAATCATCACAAGGTCAGGTGCAGTATCCAAAAAATAAAAATCTGTCAGAGTGGGAAGAGATTAATCCTCTGAGAAAGGAAAAAAGGACTCATCAAAGACCACATGGCGAGAGATGATAATTTGATTGGAAGGGCGAGCAAGACAAAGGTATCCCTTATGATGGAGTAGCCAAGAAAAACACACAAAGTAGAACGAGGAGCTAGTTTGTGTGTAGTGGTGGCAGAAAGATTTGGATAACACTTGCAACCAAATACACGGAGATGTGTATAGGAAGATAGTGTCCCAAATAAAGAAAAATGAGTGGAAAAATTCAGAGTTTTAGTGGAAAGAATGTTGAGATAGGTAGCAGTACCAAGAGCGGCAGCCGAAAAGGTGGGAGGTATACTAGCCTGAAACAGTAGTGAGCGAACGATGTTCATATGACTGCTTTACCGTTCTGAGGCGAAGTCCCTATGAACATAGCCGATGTTCATATGACTGCTTTCCGGACTCATCAAGGACATTTTGAATTCTTGGTTCTTCCTTTCGCGTTGATCAATGCCCCTGCCACCTTCCAGGCACTGATGAATACAGTCCTAGCACCTTTTCTTCGCAGATTCATATTGGTTTTCTTTGATGATATCCTGATCTACAGTCATACGTGGTCTGAACACTTGTAGCACCTTCGTGCAGTTATAACCGCCTTATAGACTAACCAGCTAGTTCTGAAGGAATCAAAGTGTAGCTTCGGTAAACGGTCGGGTATTTGGGTCATGTTGTTTCAGCCAACGGGGTTGCTATGGACGAACAGAAGGTAGAAGCTATCCGGAATTGGCCCACACCTCACTCCCCATGTGTTGTTCATGCGTTTTTGGGTCTTGCAGGATACTATAGGAAATTCAGCACTGCTCAAAAAGGAAGCTTTTTGGTGGTCATCAGAGACAGCAACAGCCTTCCAATCCCTTAAGGAAGATCTTCATCTCTAGTTCTCCAACAACCAGAATTCTCCAAATCATTTATTGTTGAATGCGATGCATCAGGTTCTGAAATTGGTACTGTTTTTCATCAATGGAATTGGTACTGTTTTTCATCAATGGAATTGGTGTTGTTCTTCATCAAGGCGCAGGGGCACTCGCATTTTTCAGCAAACCTCTAGCACCTCGACACAATGGCCTCGCTGCATATGAATGCGAGCTGATTGTCCTGGTGCAAACAGTGCGTTATTGGAGAGCTTATCTCAGGGGGAGACAATTCATCGTGCGAACTGATCATTACAGTTTGAAATTCTTGCTTGATCAGTGCCTCGCCGCGGTTCCACAACATCATTGGGTCAACAAATTGATGGGATTTGACTTCACGGTGGAGTTCAAGCCAGGACGCCATAATGTTGTGGTCGATGCATTATCTCGCCGCGAGGAGGGCGTTGCACCAGCGGCTATGGCAATTTCAGGCCCATCATTTGACAATTTTGATTGCCTAAGACATGAGATTGCAAGTGAAGACAGGCCTCTGTACTCTTCGGGACGAGATCACTACAGGAAGGCGGAACACATCATGGAGTTTCACTGATGGATTGATTTTAAAGGACACTACAGGAAGGCGGAACACATCATGGAGTTTCACTGATGGACTGATTTTAAAGGATGGACGAGTATATGTTCCAACTTCTTCCATAAACCTACAATCTATACTAAGCTCAGCTCACATGGGACATGAAGGGATGGAACGCACATTGCACCGTTTGCGATCAGACTTCTCTGTTCCAGACACAAAGCAGATTGTGCAAGATTTTGTGCGCACGTGCGTGGTATGTCAAAAGAACAAATCAGAACATCTCCACCCAGCAAAGTTGCTGCAACCATTGCCAGTCTCGGTCCGAGTATGGGAGGATATTGCGATGGACTTCATAGAAGGATTGCCTAGGATTCATGGGAAATCAGTCATACTCACAGTGGTTGATAGATTATCCAAATATGCTCATTTTTTACCTCGGAGACATCCCTATACTGCAACATCTGTGGCACAAGTGTTCTTCAATGAGGTGGTTCGTCTTCATGGCATCCCCAGCTCCATTGAGTGATCGAGACATGGTCTTCACAAGCGCCTTCTGGAAAGAACTTTTTCGGTTGTCCGGAGTAAAGCTTAATCTCAGTTCTGCCTTTCATCCACATAGTGATGGACGGGCCGAGGCAGCTAACAGAGTAATTGGCATGTATCTTCCCTGTCTCACTGGTGACCGACCCCGACATTGGTTACGGTGGCTTCCTTCGGCAGAATACTGTTTTAATACTGCATTCCAGATGTCCCTCCGTGCCACACCATTCCAAGTGTTGTATGAGCGCCCGCCACCATCTCTTCGGGCATACGACAGGGGGTGTTCTAGAGTACCAGCGGTTGATCAGTCTCTCTAGGAACGCGATGAGTTCCTAACTGAAATTCGTGAACGGTTGCTCCAAGCACAAGACTATGCCAAACTCTATTATGATGACAATCACAGGGATGTATCCTTCACAGAAAGGGACTCGGTTTGGGTCCGGCTACTACATCGGCAAGCGGCATCACTTCCTGGTTTTCACCGTGGGAAGTTAGCCCCTCGTTTTTATGGACCATATCAGATTGTGGAGAGGATTGGTGATGTTGCTTATAGGCTATCCATGCCTACAGGTGCCAGGATTCATGATGTTTTTCACATTGGCATCCTTAAGGCCTTCCACGGCACACCACCAGAGTTGCCACCAGCACTGCCAGGCCTGTCTAATGGTCGAGTTCTGCCTAAGACAGCCAAGACTCTCAAGGGTCGAATTGCTCGTGGTACACATGAAGTATTGATTTAGTGGGAGGGACTTCCACCGGCTGATGCTACGTGGGAGAAAATGGAGGAGTTCCGGCTTCACTATCCTAATTTCTAGCTTGAGGACGAGCTGTTTCCGAAGGACGGAAGTGATAACAGATTATATACCATCCAGATTGTATCCCTATCTGCATGTAACAGATTATATTGCCTATATAAATAAATCTCCCCCCACCTGTTTAGGTGCGCGGGTTTCTTCATGGTATCAGAGCGGTTTTCTGTTCCTGGCCCTCTGCTTCCGCATCTTCCTCCCAGGAGCGCCCCCGCACCGGCTCCTCTGCTTAGGAACCCCGCTCCCCTCTGCTTCCGCATCTTCCTCCCAGGAGTGCCCCCGCGCCGGCTTCTTCGTCGAGCCGACCCCTTCCTGCGCGTGCGCCGTCCTCCTCGTCGTGCCGCCGCGATTCCCCGTCGGGCCACCGACCTCCGCGCCGGCTCTCGTCGCGCTCTGCACCAGCTGCACCGCGGACCTCCTCGTCGCGCCACCGCCGGCTTCTTCGTCGGGCCGACTCCTTCCTGCGCGTGCGCCTCTGCGTCTCGCGCCGCCGGCTTCTTCCCGTACGCGTGCGCCTCTGCATCTCGCACCGCCGGCTTCTCCGTCGCGCCTCCGACTTCCCGTCGTCCCAAGCGCGCGCCGCCAGCTTCCTGGTCGCTCCACCGACTCCAAGCCGCGCCGCCGGCTTCCCGCCGTGGAACTCCGCCGACCTCCCACTCCTATCGCGCTCCGCATCGGCTTCTTGACTGCGGCAATGACAGAATCCTCGACGGCCTCCACTGCTTCTGACATCTTGGGCGCCATGGGGGAAGCCTTGGCTCCCCCCCATCCTCCTGCCGCTCCCCCCTATCCTCCTGCTACCCTGGGGGAAGGCTTGGCCCCTCCTGTTTTTGCTGCCTATGCCTCTGTTAATGTGAAGCAGCACGTCCCTATTGCTCTCAGCCTCGAGCGCCCTAACTTTTCTAAGTGGAAGGCCTTCTTCACCGCCCTCTGCGCAAAGTATGGACTGCTCGACCACATTGATGGCATGGAGGCCGCGCGCCCGGCTGATCTTGCATGGTCTCAGCCCGACGCATGCATTCGCGGTTGGATGTATGGCTCAATCGAAGACGCTGTTCTTGATCTTGCTATGGAGCCTGACCAAGATGTGCGTGCTCTATACGTCTCTATTGCAAATCTGTTTGAGGCAAATAAAGAACCACGCGCTGTTGTTCTTCAGCACGAGTTCCACAATTTGTCCCAGGGTGACCTTTCCGTTGATGCCTACGCCCAGAAGATGAAGCGCACTGCCGATGCCCTTCGGGAGGTTGGCCACACCATCCCCCCCGCACAGCTTGTGCTGAACCTCCTGCGTGGCCTCAACTCCCGCTTCGCCCACACCGCCGATATCATCGCCAACTCGTCACCACTTCCTGATTTCACATCAGCCACTACGTGCGGGATGGTGTAGAGGTCGCCATGGCTATTGCACCACAGGAGGACCGTCTTGGTCTGGAGATCCTTAACAGAAAAACCAGAAGCGTCAAACTCAATTGAACAGTTATTGTCGCGGGTAAACTGTCGAACAGATAACAGATTACGAGTGAGTTGTGGGGCGACAAGAACATTATCAAGATGAAAAGGACGATCAACAATGTGAATGATGGAGGTGCCACGACTAAGAACGGGAATAGACTGGCCGTTACCAACCGTTATGGAATACGGTGGTGACGGATGACGGGAAAGAAGTATACCGTCATTGGAGGACATGTGGGATGTCGCTCCGCTGTCCATGACCCAGGGGTTTTCTGGGTTACCCTCCTTCCCAGAAGTGCTATCGGTGCCTTGATCTCTCGACTCGCAAGATCATCATCTCTCATCATGTCGTGTTTGATGAGACTCACTTTCCATTTGCGGCCTCCAAGCCTCGCTCGGATTCTCTTGATTTTCTGTTGCAGGACATTTTACCGGCACCTCCATCGTCTTTATCAGACGTCGAGCACATAGCCGCACCTGCCCCGGCTACATCCGACGATGCCGACGATCCTGTCGAGTTGGATCCGTCCATTCTGTGGCATGGTGCCACCTTCCGGATGCCCCAAGAGCCACGACAGGTCGCCCCAGCTCCATCGACTCCGGCACCTTCGCCGCCTACAGTTGAACAGCGCCGCTATGGCATCCATTACAGTCGTCGGCCGCAGCCTGTGGCACCGCCGGCCCCTAAGCCGATGGCACAGGTGGCCCCAGCTCCTGAGCCTCCTGCACGGGAGACTCGCTCTCAGACAGGCTCGCTGCCACCACCAATGCAGCGTTATGGCTTCACTGCGGCGGTCTCCAGCTTAGCCTCACCGCTACCAGGCAACACTCGAGCCGCGCTCGCTGATGCAAATTGGCACGCGGCAATGACAGACGAATATAAGGCACTCATGGACAATGACACGTGGCGCCTTGTTCCTCAACCACCACATGCGAACGTTATCACTGGCAAGTGGGTTTTCAAGCACAAGTATCATGCTGATGGCTCTCTGGCTCGTCATAAAGCCAGATGGGTCGTTCGCGGTTTTTCACATCGGTATGGCATCGACTACGACGAGACCTTCAGTCCGGTTGTCAAACCGGCCACCATTCGAGTCGTCCTCAGTATTGTCGTCTCTCGCTCCTGGCCGATTCATCAACTGGACGTAAAGAACGCCTTCCTTCATGGCCATCTGACCGAGACGGTCTATTGTCAGCAGTCGGCAGGTTTCGTTGACCCGGCTGCCCCTGATCACGTCTGTCTCCTGCAGAAGTCCCTCTACGGGCTCAAGCAGGCGCCCAGGGCATGGCACCAGCGGTTTTCTGCTTTTGTACAGCAGTTCGGCTTCACTGCCTCGACCTCTGACACGTCTCTCTTTGTCTACAGAAAGGGCACCGACATCGCCTACCTGCTGCTCTATGTCGACGACATCATACTGACGGCTTCATCGACCTCACTCCTTCGTCGCATCAACGATCTTCTTCACTCGGAGTTCGCCATGACAGATCTCGGGGACCTTCATCACTTCCTCGGGATTTCTGTCACACGCTCCGATGATGGCCTCCTCTCACAGCGTCAGTATGCTGTGGACCTCCTCCAGCGCGCTGGCATGGCTGAGTGCCACTCTACATCAACACCTGTGGATACTCAAGCCAAGCTATCTGCTACGGACGGTGCTCCGGTGGCTGATGTCACTCAATACCGCAGTCTTGCCGGTGGTCTACAATATCTCACATTGACTCGTCCGGATCTTGCCTATGCGGTTCAGCAAGTGTGCCTCTTCATGCACGATCCACGAGAGCATCATCTCGCGATGCTCAAGCGTATTTTACGATATGTCAAGGGCACTCTCTCCTTCGGTCTACATATTGGTACAGGCAGCATTGCTAGTCTGACCGCCTACTCTGATGCTGATTGGACTGGTTGCCCAGACTCTCGGCGCTCCACTTCAGGCTACTGCGTCTTCCTCGGCGACTCCTTGGTCTCTTGGTCCTCCAAACGACAGACTACGGTCTCTCGTTCGAGCGCGGAGGCTGAGTATCGTGCTGTTGCGCACGCAGTGGCTGAGACCTGCTGGCTTCGTCAGTTGCTTCAAGAGCTTCACGCACCCATCTCTTCGACGACGATCGTTTACTGCGACAACGTCAGCGCTGTCTACATGACCGCCAATCCAGTCCATCATCGCCGCACAAAGCATATTGAGATTGATATTCACTTTGTGCGTGAGAAGGTTGCTTTGGGTCAGGTCCGGGTGCTTCATGTTCCATCAGCTTATCAGTTCGCAGACATCATGACAAAAGGGTTGCCTATACAGTTATTCACTGATTTTAGGTCCAGTCTTTGTGTTCGTGACACTCCCGCTTAGACTGAGGGAGGGTGTTAGAGATAACAGATTATATACCATCCAGATTGTATCCCTATCTGCATGTAACAGATTATATTGCCTATATAAATAAATCTCCCCCCACCTATTTAGGTGCGCGGGTTTCTTCAGGAAGAGATGTCAGGGTCAGAATTGTGTATCACCGAAGAAGGCCCAAGGGCGCAAGGCAGGAGACAGAATCAGCTCCAGGCCTTGCGTAAGTTCAAAGGAGTCTATTTAGCAGATTAGATTAAAAGTTGTTAAGAGTCCTGTTTGAGTTCTGTTATTAGCTAGCAGTTAAGATATGTCAGCTATCTAGTAGTTGAGATGTAAAAGGACTATATATAGTCATATATAGTCAGGAGTATTGGGAATAAAGGTTAAGAAGAGATTTGCCTAAACTACTCATCCCGTTCTCTGTTTCCCTCACCTCCTTCCTGCCACAAGTCAGAGCGCCCTGGAACCCCCAGGTTCTAGGCAACCCAGAGCCCGTCCACCCACCATCCACTCCTATCCCATACGTTCCTGGCCATCAACCCATCACAGTATCACTATAATGAGCCACTGCCAGTGTTTAAGGAAGTGTCAGCTTCAAAGAAGCAGAATTTATTTGTCAGTGAGGTGAACCTGTGCTGTGTCGTGTATGATTTCGCAGATCCGACAAAAAAATTAAAGGAAAAAGAGATGAAGCCTCAGACGCTTATGGAACTTGTTGATTATGTCACTTTTGCAAATGGCAAGTTCTCGGAAGCTGTCATGTTGGAGGTTACCAATATAGTGTCAATTAACTTGTTTCGGAGCCCCAGCACTAGCCCTCACGAAAGAAGACAATACCCCATTGCATATCAGCATATATGGTAAATTCATGGTGCACTGCCCTTTCATTAGAAAAACTATCAACAACATTTTCTATAGGTTTATATTCAAAACAGATAAGCATAATGGTATTTCAGAGTTGTTGGAGATCTTGGGCAGCATAATTAATGGTTTTGCTCTTCCACTTAAAGAAGAGCACAAATTGTTCATTTTCCACTCACTGATCCCACTTCACAAGCCAAAGTGTGTACAATGTACCATCAGCAATTATCATACTGCATCACACAGTTTGTTGAGAAGGACTGCAAACTTGCTGACCCTGTTATTAGGGGCTTGCTGAAATATTGGCATGTGACAAACTGTTAAAAGGAGGTGATGTTTTTGGGTGAACTAGAAGAGGATTTGGAGGCAACATAGCCTGAAGAATTCCAAAGATGCATGGTTCCACTCTTCCATCAGATTGGCCATAGCATGAATAGTCATTTCCGGGTTAAATATCTCATGCCAACAATTAAGTTTCAAAATTCAAATTCATTCTTTACTAAAGTCCTCTTTGTTTTTTTTTTCGGACAGTCCAAATTATATGCACTTCGCTGCTTAGATTTCTGATTCTGTTATTACAGATATGTGTATCACATTGATCTCTTGCCCATCTCATAGTATAATTGTTTTGTGGCAAAAGAGAGCAGCGGGAGGAGACGGCGGAAAGGAGCAGCGGGAGGAGGCGGCGGAAGGGAGCATGCGGGATGAGGCGGCGAAAGGGAACAGGAGGCAAAAGGGAGGAGATAGACTGGCAGCTAGGGTTTTCTCATCTGTATGACTGCGTCAACTCAAACCAGAAAGCAAATTCGGCCTGTTGCATTTGGGCCGTGTCGGACACAGGATTCCATTACTGTGGCATCGCCGTGAAGCAGTATGGCGTCCTTGCGATGCCTAACCCTATTAGGCAGATGCCACACTGATATGTGGCGAGTCGAGCCTGCGGCCGCCCGGACACCTAATCGTCGATTAGGTGACAATTAGGTGATGCCATGACAACTATGATTGAGAAGCAATGAAGAATTAGTCTAATCTAAAAAAGAGTCTACTCTCTCATCCTAATGTTATTCTCCCCAACCTAAGTCTACTTCTCATCCCTACCAACCGATGCCGCCCGGCTATGCTCCTGATGGTGTTTATCCCATCATGTGTTCAACCCATGACAGGAACACAATCACTAGATAGATTATCTAGTGTGTCACCATTGCGTATTTAGTGTGTGCAAGATAAAAAAACCTCATTATCTAGGATTTTGACTGGTGAGCAGACCAGATTATACCCTCAAATGGGGAAGTTGCTGGAATCATATTACTATGAAAGATCAGAGTCTCATCATATTGCAGAATGTGGATATTGGATAATGACTTAAGGAGTACCTAGCACACCTCAACCCTTAGGCCTTAGCATAATGAGATTGATTGATACACAGATGGCACTGGTCCATTTACTCTTTGAAACATGTTAGTCAATCATATCCTATAGCTTTTGATTGTACCAAATGCTAGACAGTTCTTGTACTGACATCATCATGTTATAAGGTAAAGCATAAACTAATCTTTTGTTACCTAATTAATCATGCGCTTTGGTCTAATTAGAGTCAGAATCGGTTTCAATCTAATTAGAGTCAGAGTCAGTTTCTATTTGTAACAACTAGAGAAGGCTTAGGATAAACCCATGGCTGAGTCCTATGAGTCAGATTGGGAATAGTATTTCTATAATGAGCTCTAGGGAAATTATAGGTCTCTAGCTGTTTTTGTTAGCTGGATAATAGTCCTTGTTCGAGTAGGAATAGGATTAGGATCTGTCGTGTCCTAGGTTTAGGAGTCTGACCAAACAGGGGGGTGGTTTCTCCCTTATATATATGTAAGGGCACTTCAATGGAAAATCGGATCTGTCATCCAAGACAAACAATTATTTTCTGCCTACTTGCGATTTAGGGTTTTAGAGATGACAAGTGGTATCAGAGCGATGTCAGCTTCGTCGGTGAGTCAAATCTCCACACCACCAAGGATGAGGCGTGGGCATTCTTCGCCACGTCGACAGCAACAAGATAGTGCTGATTCTGGTCGTACGGTCACCGAGCAGCGCATGGTGAGGGAGGTCGGTGGCTCAGCTCCCTACTCGATGCTCACAAAGACTAACTACAATGATTGGGCGCTCCTTATGAGAGTCATGCTCCAAGCGAGGTAATGGACCCGACGGGTACGGGGGAGCCTGATCTTTCGATGAGAAATGTGGCAGCGATGTCCTCGTCACAAGGGGTCTCTAGGAGGCTATCGACGTTGGCAACGTCAAACTCCTAGAGGACCGTATGGCGCTCGAAGCAATATTTCACATCGTACCACCGGAGATGGTATCGACACTTGCTGTCAAGAAGACAGCAAATGAGGCCTAGGATGCCATCAAGACAATGCGCAATGGAGTTGATCGTGTGCGCAAGGCAAATGTGCAGCGAGTCTACAAGCAGTATGAAACCATCTAGTTTCGTGGTGATGAGTCAGTAGACGACTTCGATCTTAGACTAAACGCTAGCATGAATGAACTGGCCATTCCTGGTGATCCCGAAGCGGAGGAAAAGGTGGTTAAAAAGTTTCTCCGTGTAGCACCAGAGAGGTACTCCCAATTGGTTCTTTCCATTGAAACTCTTCTAGATTTGTCCACTCTCTCGATTGAAGAGGTAACATGGAGATTGAGGATGGTGGAGGATCAAAATCCACACAAGAAAGAAGAGACTAGCAGCAAGCTCCTACTTACGGAGGAGTGGACCACGTGGATGAAGGAACGCAAAGGGGAGAACTCTACCGGCAATAGCAAATCAAGGAACCGTCGAAATCAAAATCAACGGAAGAAAACCACTGATGGCAAGGAGGCAAATAAGTAGGACATCTCCAAGGATAAGTGTCACAACTATGGTAAGCAAGCCAAAGCAAGCTGAGGCCCACCTGAGGAAGGACAAAGACGATGAGCCCACGCTACTCTACTTGGTCGGATAGGTTGAATTAAACCGCTAGCCTTCAGTGACCACCTCAGAGCCTTTGGAGGCAGCACCTGCGCTGGAGCCTGCCGCACAGGACCTCGCCGCGCCAAATCTACACCACGCCCGGCCTCACTGCGCATTACTCTGTGCCACTCCTGGGCTCTCCATACCAGATCTGACCTCTCTGAGTCGGATCTATGTTGCGTCTGTCGTCTGGCCCTCTGTACGCCCGGCGAGCACCTTGGGGGTAAGGCGTCGGGACGCCTTACCCCTGTCGACCACCTTGTCGCTAAAGCAACGCCTAAGCGACACTTTAGCGACGCCTTGATAAGTATGGTATGCACTATAAGCTAAAACCACACTAAACAAGGTTTAATGCAAAAAGAAAATTGAAGTGTGAAATCTAGCAAGTATCTGCATCTAAATACTAAAAGGACATACCTCCCAGGCGAACAGCCTTGAACTTAAGAAGCCCATTTCCTTGGGGTGCCGACACCGGGAAAGTGCAGGACACTGAATGCCTTGTGTGATTCACGGCAATAGAAGCACTGTACCAGGGACCCCGCACGATTGGTGTGCCAATGGCATTTACTATTTGCTGGTTCTGGGAGGCCTTCTCTATCGCCTGACTGCAACACGATCATCAACAAAAGTTAGCTTAAGCCATCTCTCTTGTCGATAATGAAAGTCAAACATGAGCACATTGACAGAACAGGGATTAACATCATCATAGGAGGCAAAAGTTAGTACAAGTTGCACAAATTTAACGGTAGTGCGTTGTGTAGAGATCAGTTACTGTACATACAGCGCTAGGAACAGATCAAGTTATGCTCATAAGTGTAGCTGATCCCAATTCCCATCCCAGTCATTCGTTAGAATGATCAAATACCCAAACTCAAGCTAAGGTGGCAGGACCACAACAAAATTTTGGCACTGCGCACAACTTGCAACTTTTCTGGTTTTCCTCACTTATATTTATTGAACACACCGACTGAACTAACTGGCAGAAACATGCAGAATCTTCAGCTCACGATCCGATTGACTCAAACCAAAACGAAACAAATTGCCTAATCACCGCACAACGGAGTTATTTCCTAGCATCATCGTCAGATCATCATTCAAACGAATGGTGGAAGGCATCCAATCGTGCGTGAGTAGAGATAGAGAGAAAAGAAGGGAATCTAGGGTTTAACCTGGAACAGGAGAGGAAGACGGATAGGTCGCTGACGGCGCTGGCGGCAACGGCGCCGGTGAGCCCCAGCAGCGAGAGCACCCCGGCGCGACGGACCCACTCCCCTGCGCCTGCCTCAGCCTCCGAGGACTGGGTCTGGGAGGAGAGGCGGCGGAGGAGGTAGGAAGAGGAGGACGCGGTAGCGGCGGCGGAGAGCCGGTGAACCGGCAACATTTCTTTTTGGGTTCGGGAAAGGAAAACAAAAGCCCTATTTACTGCTGTCTGCCCCCCAAAGTCTCTACTGATATAGGGAAAAAAATTGCGTGCATACCGTACTCACCAAAGCAACTATGCATACCTTGTACTGATTTTTGACACCTGTCTATAGTTCCCATCCAACGGACATAACAATTTGGCTTCCAAACGCATTGTTTCTAGCCAGGCTGCACGGCTCAGCTCTTGCATGGCTCAGCTTCATGATTGTCAGACTGACGCACCTTCCGTATATACGTATTTCCTGTTGCAGATCGCTGCTGCGCACACCTTCCTGCAGATCGTCTGGTCCAGGACATCGCTCCGCCGGACTGTGGCTGCCGCCAGGAGTCACTCCGCCAGGCCACGGACACCGCCCGCCAGGCTGCTGCTGCCTGGATGTCGCCCTGCTAGGCTGCAGTGGGCTTTTCTGGTCCAACAAAAGGAACATAAAAAGAACATTAATCTTGCACAAGAGAATGGAATCACTTGCACCCATGTTTCTAACAATCTCACAATGACCTATCAGAGAACAGCTTGGGCGCTCATGTTGTTTGGGGCAAGAATCCCTAGTCGACTTCCTCCTCCTCATGGCGACCAAAGCCAGAAGCCCCCAGCCATAAGAAGCGGAACGGTGGTGTAGCCCCCTGACGATCTCCTCGCCCGCGGCGGAGCGGATGTGTGGCGGGTCGGCGGAGTGGTAGAACCGACGAGGCTTCACGGAATCGGCGAGGGACGGCGGGGTGGTGCGAGACGGTGGAGCGGCGGCCGGTGCTGCGGTGTGGGCCGACGGAGCAGCAGCACCGACGGGACTTCAGGAAATCGACGAGGGCGGCGGAGTGGTGCGGGCCGGTGGAGCGGCGACATCGACTGAGCTTTCGATTCGGGACATCAGTGAGGATTGAAGTGCATAGTTTATTTCTCCTCAACGAGAAGAGCCGAGCCGTGACTTTATGGAGCCGACTGCCGAGCCGTCACTTTATGGAGCCGACTGCCGAGCCGTGCATGCCTTGGAAGCCAAATCACTGTGTCCGTTGGATGAGAACTATGAACAGGTGTCAAAAATCGGTACAAGGTATGCATGGTTGCTTTGGTGAATACAGTATGCACACAATTTTTTTCCCTGATATAGGTCCCTTTGGTTTGGCTTCCGGAAACAGTTTTTGCTTCCTAAAAGTCCAAAAGCCAAATCAAAGGATATATTTCTACCTAGCGGTTTTTAATAAAAGCAGATTTTGGTGTAGTGTAAATGTGAAAGCTCCTCCAGACCTGCTTTCTGCGGCTTTTGGCTTCGCAACCATACAAAATTTCATAAATTGACATTTCAAATTTCATACAACCATACAAAATTTTATAAATTGACATTTTAAATTTCATACAACCATACAAAATTTCATAAATTGACATTTCAAATTTCATACAACCATACAAAATTTCATAAATTAACATTTCAAATTTCATACAACCATACAAAATTTCATAAATTGACATTTCAAATTTCATACCATACAAAATTTCATAAATTAACATTTAAAATTTGATACAACCATATAAAATTTCATAAATTGACATTTCAAATTTCATACAACCATACAAAATTTTATAAATTGACATTTCAAATTTCATACACCCATACAAAATTTCATAAATTAAATTTTTACACAGCTCACAGCTCAAAGCAGCTTGTTCACAGCCGTTTCAGCCAAACGACTTTGAGCTTTCTCACAGCTGACTTCCCACAGCAGCTTTTTCACAGCCCACAGCCCACAGCAGCTTTTTCTCATAGCCACAGCTCAATCAAACACACCCATAATGTGGGCCCTCCTCCCCACCGGGAGCGCCCATTCCGCTCGGGCCCTTCCCACACACGCAACGCGCAGCTCCCCGGCCCTCCCTCCCTACGCGCATGGCGCCACCTCCCCCACTCGCGTCGGCGTCGTAATCGCCTCCTCCCCACGCTATACTCCCGCAACCACCGCCGCGAGCGCTAATGCCACAACTGCCCTCCCACCAAGATCATGTCACCGTCCTCCCCTCCATGCGCTCAACGCCACAACAGCACAACTGATGCGCCGCAGTCACAACGCAACAACCAGCACTGTCGAAGCACGGGCACGATGTAACCGAACGGGCTGCCACCGGGCACGCCAGGGCGGTCGCGGCGTTGTTCGAATCTCCTATGCTGCCGACCCATTCCCGCACCGCATCTTCACCGCTGGCGTACGAGCCATCACCGACTCACTCACGCTTCCGATCTGGTGTGTCACCGGTCCATCTGCATCTTCCCGCACGCCGAGTTACCGTCCAACACTGATGGGCCGCTACCTAGCACCGTCAAGCCACTGCCCAGCACCGCCAGGCCACCGTTTCCAGAGCCGCCTGCCTCTCCCGCTCGAACATGGAGTAGGCCAGCCGCAAGAAGGCCGCTCGAGAGGTACGTCGTACGCGCATGCACATGCACATCCTTTCCCCACAAGCGGCTGGCTAGCTTCCTAATCTGCTTGAATTATTTGTCAGGATCTACTTGTTTTGTTTTGCACTGTGCAATTTACTAACCTTTGTTTGACTTGTTTTTTATTCCTCGTAATGCGGTCAAGATCAAGTAGAGTTGCAGATTCTCTTTTCTTGCCAGAGATTTCGGCTGGTCATTGCAACTATTGGTGCGCAGCGATTGTAGCAGATCTTATTGTGTTGTCTCGCAGATGTTAGGAGTGATGCTCCCAAGCTGTTCAGTTTAACATTTCCACCCCAATTCATTATCAGCATTTGTCTTTGCTAATACATCTATCAGCATTGATTTTCATGCAATATGATCATTGGATAGTTAGCTCTGCTCAGTGGTTTATGGTGTTCTCATTATCAAAGTATTGATCAAGATTGCAAGTGGCTTTTCATTGTCACAAAGAAATTTTTGATCTTTCCCTTCTCCATGCATGTTTGTTGATCCTTTGAATAACATGGTATTCTCATATACCAATCATTAATGAATTATGATATGGTAATCTTGTAGGCAGTCACTTGAAGCACTGCAGGATGGTGACCATGAAAAGTAGAGGAGGAACATACTGTATTTTCTTATTCATTCATCAAGTAACTCGGAGTAGTAATTTCAGTGTTCAGATGAGAAAAAATGCTACTAAGGTTAGTTTTTCTTGGTGTTAACTGGCTATTCACTTTAGTTATTTGATTTTCCATGTAAATGCACTCTAAAAATACCTTACTTGTATTCCCTCATTTTGCTATTGTAATATTGCAAATTGTTTTGAATCATAGTTCAAATATGAAAGAAGAAAAAGTCAGCCATGTAAAACAATACAAAGATCTATAAATACTCAGTACATTAGTTGGGTAGTTGGCACTTGGCACTTGGCGGTTGTAAAAGGCCTAGCCATTTGGCTCTTTTCCAAATAGTGCAGGCCTTGCGTTAACTGTGAATTTCGTACTATTCCTAAGGAATTTCAAGTGAATTTCATGAAATTCGGTCTTATAACAAAATAGTGAGCCTCAGCCCTGGTTGCCAGCACCATTTAATATTTTTTTAAAACTTTCTTAGAACAGAACTGACTTAAAGCTTGTTTCCCGCAGATTGAGAGTGTTAGGAAAGAGCAACAAATTTGATGAGTTGATGGTTAAAGCAGTGGAAGAGAGGGAAGCAACGGAAGTTGAGGAACAGGCTTGAAAGGAACAGTAGCAACACCCTTTGCCCGTGTGCTTTTGTTCATGTCGTTTAATACTGCATGCATTTAGAGATGGCATGCCGTCTTTTTCAAGTTGTTGTTTTTTATGGCAGTGTGTGTAAACTCAGTTATTGATGATAACCTGTTCACAATTTAGACAACCACTTCATTCGTTTATTTGCCTTTGATTTGCTTATTGAATGCGTCTACTTCCTTTTGGGTGATACTCTTATGATGCTGTGATGAAAATGGCTTTTGGCAATTCTTGCATAATATAGCACATTATCTCTAGTATAACTTTTATTTTCATTCTACATTTGTTATGTTGTATTGAATTGATATAATGTTTTGTTAGTTTTGTTTTGAACCGTATAAATGCTGGTCTTTGTTGATGAAATATGTTTACATTATTTTTTAAAAATGAATGTCTGTCTACATAATTGTATAATTGAATATCATCTATTTTCTATGATAATATTTTTTATGAATAATGACTAATGTTAATGCATAATTGAATCTCTATCTATGATTTATTTTGGACAAGAATATATTTTTCTTATCATTGCAACATTATCAAGCGTGTTTGAGTAAATATCATGCTCTATATAGATGTTTGCTATTAAAAAATACCATACTCCATATAGATGTTTGCTATAAGAAATAAAACTTCGTTTCAAAGCACGAGCGTCTAACCAGTCAATAATTATGTTGCACTTCAAACAAAAAATGAGATAAATTAATATTCGTACAAAAAGATTGACAATAAGTTATTATATTATTAAAGTCATAGCAAATATAATTAAAAAATAGCATATCAAATTTAACAAGCAAATAACCCAAAAACCATCTTATTTTCACGCGGTTATAAGGTATGTGGCGAGAGGCGGCTAGGATGGCACATGATTTCTCTTCATCAAATTCCACACCTCACGACATCCTCATCTTCTTAACTAATATAAAGCAGTCGGATTGTCCGCGGATTACATCCGTCCGCACGTCCGCGTGCAGCACGCTCGGTCCACATCGTCCGCGGTACATGCTCGGGGGGCCCACGTCGTCCATGGTGCCCACTCGGGAATCCCTCTCCCACGCGCAGCGCTCAGCCCAGCTCACTCCGCCCGAACCCTACCAGCGTCGTCGCTAACCCTCCGCCACCCGTGCAACTGTCGTCTTGACCGCGCTCGGGCTACGTCCGTCGACCACGTCCTGTGCGCCCCCTCTTAATAACTCTCTTAACCCTTCCCTCTGTTCAGACATCCCTCTGCTCTCTCCCCTGTGCTCAGTCCCTCCGCTCTCTCCCTTGTGCTCAAACAAGCCGATCATTGCTACTAGGGTTTGGTATGTTCTCCTACGCCCTCTCTTAACCCTCTTAAGCCTCTTCACTCACCCTGCAAACCCCCCTAGAACCTAGAACCCCATGGCAAAACTCAGAACTCAAAACAAATCAGAACAAAAAAAACAAATCAGAGGATTAGGGTTAGGGTTTCACCCTAACCCTAACTAAGCCTAAAGGGGGCTTGGAGGACCTACCTTGGTTCCTCGCTGCTAGATCTGACCTCACCAGAGTATGGGGCCGCCATCGCTCACCGCCACTCGCCGGCGAGCACGGATGGGCACTCAGGTCAAGCAGACTGCACCGCCGTAGGCTACCTCGACGAAACCTCGCTCACCCTCGGGTGAGCGGAGGACTCCGACGAGGAAGCCGGCAGGTGGCGCTCGGCTCCTCTGCTCTATCTCTCGCGACGCGAGCGGGCCGCCACTCTCACTCACGTCGCTCCCGCTCACGCGCGCTCGGTGAGAATGGTTAGGTTAGGGTTTCCCAGCACCCACGTGCCTTTTATACGACCAAGATTGACGTGCGGTCATCGGATCAGATCCGACGGTCAGCGTTGATCGGGCTGTATTTTGGCCCAAGCGAGAGCGCAAATTACCGGCCCAAGCACAGGTTTCGCTTAAGGGCGCGCAGAATTCCTATCTTGGGCCTAGGTTACTTTGGCCTTCTCACTGTATTGTGTGGGCTGGGTTTTTTTCACTGTGCGTGCTGAATTTTTTATAATTTCCAGAATTTTAGAATTGTATTTTCTATTTTATTATTCCCTAGAAAATAAGAAAAATGTCCAAAATTAAGATAAAGTAAAGTTAGATGTGGGAAAATTTTTGTATATTTCATCATGTTCAGTACCACTGTTCTGAATTTTTTGAGCATTTTTATGAGTATTTTTCTAATTTCCAGAATTTCATAATTGCATTTTCTATTTTATTATTCCATGGAAAATAAGAAAAATGCCCAAAATTAAGATAAAGTTAAGTTAGATGTGAGGAAAATTGTGTATATTTCATCATGTTCATTACCACTGTTCTGAATTTGAGTATTTTTATGTGTATTTTTCTTATTTTTTAGCATTTTTATAAGGAATTTCCCTGTTTATTTTTTAATATTTTCCCTATTTATTTTTTTTAATATTTTCCCCTGTTTGTTTTTTAACTATTACTAGTTTAGCATCATTCCTGTAATTCTTTTTTAATTGTTTGTGGTCTTACATCTGTTTATATTCTGTTTGTCAAATATATTATAATTCTGCAAAATAAAACATTATAATATATTGCAAAAAAGTATGATCGTGTCTTATAGCTCACAACAAAAATATTAAACATTAATTTTTAAATTTAATTACTTTAATAATTATGTTGAATCAGAAATGCAAAACTATAATCACCTCAATGGTCTCAAGTATAAATGTGTAGAGTCTTATCAACATGTTTTGACCAACCAAATAAAGTCTTCTTATAATTTAAGTTTTGAACTGCTCAGATATATTAATGGCTGGCATGCGAAAGAGGACTTACGCCGACTGTCCAACTCATAATGAGGTGGTCCCTAGGTGATTCTACGTTACTAAAACTGACTTAGCTGCAACGATGAAAAATGTTCTAAATTTTATTCTTTTATTAAGGTTTATGAAATTTGACGATATAGAGTTCCAGCACAGGCCATCCATGGAGTGTCGTCTTTAGAGTGGATGTTAAGTTTCGCCCCGACGAACGTAACGAAACACAATGATTTATCTTAATAGATATTACTGTAAGTTGCACACACGTTGGCCTAAATCTTACACGGTAGTAAACATATGACGTATTCTAAACCCTAACATTGTACGTAGGGAAGTAAAATAGAAGTCATTGCATCAGAGTAGAATGTTCACAAGTTTAATATTCAACTAAATGAAAGACAATGTTACACTATTCATCGTCTATATTTCCAACCTAATCTTGAAGAGGCATTGTATTTTTAGAGCATTGCCCATGCCTTTGAAGGTTGCCTTCAAAGTAATACGCTAGTTGAGTCTTACATTCTTCCAATTCAATTTACTCCTTATTCAAAATATCTATTGACATTTCATGACGCGTGAATTCGTCCGAATAAGATGTTCGCGGGTACGTCATAAATTAAATCGGCGATGCATAGTTTCTAAAAAAAGATATGTTGTTTTACTTATAGTATAATTATTTTCACAGACATAGCTGGAGTGGTTGTCTATTGGAAAAAATTAGAACGTATTGAAGGCCTATATAGGGAGGTAACACTGATTAACATTAGGTAATTGATAAGTTAGATGTCGTCACTTATATTGTTATAAAAAATATTGAATTTCATGTAGAAAACTAATGAAATTTTGATCTTTTTTTAGCTTAAACATGATAGTTGTTGGAATTTCGGGTGACTGCCTCACTAATCACACATTTGACTGGACAACAGTTCATCGTAACAACCACATTGTTTTAGGAACTATGCTTCGACTTCACAAGAAGCACAATAATTCAGTCTTAACCCATTTTACAATTCATAAAGATATAGTGATGTATTGAATTACATTAATATGTGTTTTACTTAACGATAGGATGTTTAGAGACTTCAGAATACACTGCGATAAAGTTTAATCCGATTCATCCAGCAACACTACCTTTGCAAAGTAAATAGTTCGAACAATACAAACATAATCTAATTATGTAATACATCACATAATATTATAGATATTGTTAATTATTTTTCTTCGAAATAAAAATGCAGACTTGCGACAACGTGTGAGTACAGAAGCTATGGATCTAAGATTTGTCAATAGGTTCATGGAAGCTAGATGGAGATACTTGGCACCGTTTTTTGGTTCTGATTGTCCGTAGTGTTGCAGTCTTGTGTGTGCGTGTCGTGATATGTGGTTGTTTATTTACTTCCCCATATTCTGATGTTTGTGTTCATTTCATTTAACCTATTGTGTATTCCCTTTGAAGTTATTGGGACGTAATATTTGTATTGGAGTACATGTCTCAAATTTTGATACGCTTATTTACAAACTGAACACATTATTCAATGTAATACTCTCATTCCTAACCTTGAAAAAATATTTTTTTCTCTAACACAATCTCCAGATCCAATCTTGATTAATCATTATTCAATCCTCCATATTATTATTCATAATTAAAGGCCCTATTTAAAATAACAAATTTCTAATCTTAACCCTCAAAATAACCCTTTCTCCCAAAACAAGTATTCTAAAACACTCTTTGGTCGCAAGAAAAATAAATCAAAAACTCAAACACTTTTCTCATTCAAATTCATGTTCCATCTCTAATATTTCCACTCAAATTACAAGATGTCTCGTATGCCATAGTCCCTCTATATATTTTATTTGAAAAACAACAAAAGTGTCCTTGCTTCTCTCACATTTTATATAGAAACTATTTATTTTCTTGCTTCCAAGTATCGTTTGTTTGGTGTTTGTGCTTGTTATTTACCTTCATGTGAATGAGAACCAATGTGGTTAACTAATGTATTCGATCGACAGGTCGCTCGATGTCACTATAAGAAAGCTATCAACCATGTTAGAAAATATAATGAGAAGAGAGGGGAAACAAGGTTATTTTATTTTATGCGCCTAATTTGTCCCGTTTATTTTTTATTCAGATATTTGTGCTACAACATGACACTAAGATTAATGAGGAAAAATGTATACTCATTTTAAATTTTTATAGTTGTCGATGGTCGTCATAGATAAAAGAGATATCACGGTAACAATTTGCCTCACGTCTGGAATTTGTATTCGACAACCATCACACACTCCATCATAAAGTTATTCAGACGGTGAAGATGTGTCATATCGACCATCGTACTCATTTGTTATTCCTATGAAAAGTAATGTTACATCATTGGTATTATTTCCAGGACAAACCTCTAATGGTATAAACTACTACTATGTGAGTTATGCAATTACTAATAACATAATTTATGTCTGATGTGATTACATAAAACATTGTCGAGGTGTAAAATCTACTATGGTGCCAACTCCAACTATCGACTCACAAGATCAACAACTAATTCTCTCTGTTCAACAAACCCTCTTGACCGATCGGTAGATCGTGCTGAAATAAGGTGAGCACGTGAAAGAGCACGCTATGAAAGCTTGACACCAGAGCAATGGAATAACATGCGTGAAAGTGACAGAGCTCAATATGCAAGTATAACAGATGAGCGGAGGCATGAGATTATAGAACAAAATAGCCAACAAAAATCTAAAAGATGAAGAACACAGCGCTATGCAATCTTGACACCGGAGCAATGTAACAACAAACGTGCAAGTGACAGAGCTCGATATGCAAGTATGACAGAAGAGCAGAAGAAGGTGAGGTGAGAACAAAATAACCGACGAAATTATGCAAGACGAAGAACTCATGGTTCAAATTGTGTTGTTCCTAATGCAACACACGACTCCAACATCAGCTCTAACAGCATCAATACAACTGACATTATCTACCAAAACTTACCAGGTAGCACTCACTTTTTAAAGACTCAGCCAGACTGTCGTCACTGTGGTGCAAAGAGGTTTGAATATGAGCCACCATGATTTTGTTGTATGAATGACAATGTCAAACTTGAAATGTCTGAGCCACTTGAGGAGCTTCGACGGCTGTATATGACCCTTCACCACAATGTACTATGATTATGACAAGAACCTCGCAAGTGCAAGGGATGAAGTGTACATATTTAAAGCGCATGGGCAAATGTACCTGTTGGCGTAAAAGATTACGCTAACAGGTTTTTAGAGATTAGAAACTAACAAACGAAGTGTTTGCGAAGTGAACTATTTCAAGCCTCCGAATTGGATAATAGCTTGAAGCAGTTCGAAGATGTGTATTGAATAACTCAGTATTCGATGATTATTACAGGGTAAAACGGGGGGTATTTATAGGCCAAAATCTTAAGGAAAAGACCTTTTTACCCCTCTATTACAACCGACATAGTGGAAACTATTTGGTACCCTTAATAGGGCTAAAATGGTAAAAGACTAATCTAATGAGAAAGAAGATAAGTCTTCCATCTTAGCTGGCAGGGAGGTTCTCTGAAGAGTCTACATTCGAAGATATACTCCGAACAAGAGTCCGCTTTAATCCTTCGAACTTGACCCAATACTAAACTGGAGTTAGATACTGGAGAACTTCGGTTTAATAGACTGGCTTCGTCTTGTTACTGTAGAGACCCTGAGGATGAAGTATTTCCCCCCAACAGTACCATAACATAGACTCTTTCAGAAATGGATACATTGAACCTAGCCACTTGCAGTTGTACTTCTATGATGATGATCCTAGCTTATCACATCATTTTCGTCGTGCTCAAGACGAGACATATAGAGCAAGAGACATATCTATTATTAGATGTTTGGTAGATATACTGAGAAATAATCCCTACTCTAAAACATTCAGGAGCCTAGGACAGGTTGAAGATAGGGGCAAATATCGTATTGTGCTAAACATGGACTACAAGCTAGACCAGAGAACTTATAATAGACCATTAACATTAGATATTGCTGCTGTGTGGGTTGAGGGGAATGATATTCACAAACATTTTGATCGTAGCATCACCTTGTTTAGCAATAACAATAACTGATATTCAATTAGACCGAGTAATGGGTGCTATGACCCTTTGTCATACCCCCTATTTTTTCCAAGAGCAGAGCTCGGTTGGCATTCTGATATACCAAGAGAAGGTATTGACATTAGTTAGATAAGTACAACCCAACAAAGAAATGCTGACAACCTAGGTTAGCTAAGTGACACATGTTCATGTTACTATGATATTATTAATCCGTAAGCTAATCACCTAACTGATTTCTCTGTGCTTTGTAGATACTACCAGCAAGTTGCGTGTTTTGATGCGTGAGTATTATTGCTATAAATTCCAGATGCGTCGTGGAATCTTCAACACGGTCTTGCATATGAGGTGTATATTATAATAGTTTGTAGTTGATACCTACATAAATATTGAAATGTCTCAACTGAATTACTTCTTGTACAATCAGAAGAAAATGCGTGTAGATATTTACCAAGACTTGATGAACAATGTATTTGTTGGAGAACATTGAGCGAGCAGATTGGGAAAAGATGGGTCCTGTCTGCATCTTTTATCAGTAGCGGGAGGGATATGAGCCGAAGATACATGGATGTTATGGCCTTGGTGCAGAAGTATGGAAAACCAGACATATTTATCACAATGACTTATAACCCTAATTGGGAAGAGATACATAGGGAGCTTGGACTTGGCCAAACACCACAAGATCGTCCTGATCTTGTTGTGCATGTATTTAAAGCCAAGCTAGAGGATCTCAAATTCTAGCTATTTCGTAAACATATCCTTGGAATCATTGCAACACAAGTCTATGTAATCGAGTTCCAAAAAAAGGGTCTACCACATGCACATTTCCTCCTTATCATGGAGTCAACATACAAATTGAATTGTCCCGATGAGTATGATAATGTTATTTTAGCAGAATTTCCAAATAAGGATATATACCCGGAGCTACATGAAGTGGTAGTCAAACATACGATGTCTGGCCCATGTGGCCCACTAAATAGGAATAGTCCATGCATGAAAAATGGTAGTTGCAAGTGCTATTATCCACACCAATTTATTACTGACACAACTATCAAAGCGAAGATTCTTACCCTATCTACAAGAGAAGGGATGACAAACAAAGGGTAAGAGTGAGAGGTCATGACTTAGACAATAGATGTGTTGTTCCATATAATCCTATGCTTCTAAGAAGGTATAACTGTCACATCAATGCAGAGGTTTGTTTGAGCATTAAGGCTATTAAGTACCTTTACAAGTATATTTATAAGGGGCATGATAGGGCATCTGTATCCATCAATGAAGCCGATGAAAACCACGAGATTAATGAGATCAATGATTATAGGGATGCTAGGTGGGTAACACCACACAAGGCACTGTGGAGAATATTTGGATTTGATCTTAGCGAGATTTCGCCACTAGTGCTACAGTTACAACTCCACCTCCTGGGAATGCATCTTGTGTCCTATAGAAAGAATGATGATGTACGTGAAGTTCTCGATCAACAGGGTGCCTCAAGAACCATGTTGACTGAATATTTCAAGGCTAATTAAGAATTTACGTGGGCACGTACGTTACTTTATAGGGATTTTCCATAATATGCAGTGTGGTTGCCTACACGTAAGCTTTGGATAATAAGAGAACGAAGCTCGCAGATTGGGAGGATCATCTCAGCACATCCAGCAGAGGGAGAGAGATACTACTTGAGGGTGCTATTAAACCATGTAGTTGGTGCTACTTCATTTGAGGATTTGAGGACATATGACGATATTGTATACCCTACATTTCAAGAAAGCGCTGAGAAAAGAGATCTTATTGAGTCATATAATAGCATTGATGAGTGTCTCTCTGAAGCTGAAGTTTTCTATATGCCATCGTTCCTCTGAAGGTTGTTTGCTACAATCTTGGTTTATTGCGAACCTAGCGATGTGCGTGGACTCTGGAACACACACTTTGAAGCGATGTCTGATGACATTCAACTATCCCAGATGATTTCATAAGCAGTTGAACAGATGGTGTTATTGGATATCAGAAAATTGCTTCAGTCAATGGGTAAGGAGATAACATCGTTTCCTCTTCTAGAAATCGATGAAACATATGACACCATGGGAGGTGAGGTGGGGGAGATTTGTGAAGAGTCCTCTATAGAGGTGGATAATGAGCTACTATCGAGCACATCCTCTCTTAATCCAGAATAGAGATATGTTTATGATATTATACTATCATCCGTTAACAACAATAGTGGAGGTGTGTTTTTTGTTGATAGCCTAAGAGGAATAGGAAATACCTTTTTGTACAGAGCTTTATTAGCAAAAGTTCATAGCGAGGGGAAGATAGCTATTGCTATTGCAACATCTGGTGTTGCTTCTTCCATCACGCTTGGAGGTAGGACTTCTCATTCAAGGTTCAAGATACCACTAAGCATACAAAATAATGCAGTGTGTAACTTCACCAAGCAAAGTGGTACTATGAAGCTTCTTCAAAAATCTTTGCTTATATTATGGGATGAAGCCTCCATGACAAAAATATAGTCAATAGAGGCGTTAGACAAGAGCATGAAGGACATAATGGAAAAGCCCAATCTACCATTTGGAGGAAAGACAATGGTTTTTGGAGGTTACTTCAAACAAGTTCTTCTGGTTATACGAAAGGGGAATAAGGCTCAAATTGTAAGTGAAACCTTGCGTAGATCTTACCTATGAGATAACATGCATCAGTTGAGACTTGTCCATAACATGAGAGCTCGATCAGATAAATGGGTTTCAGACTACTTTCTACGAATCGACAATGGCATTGAAGAGACCATCGAAGATGACTATGTAAATTTACCCGACGAAATATGTGTACCATACACTAGTACAGAATCATACATTAATGGTATTATTGACATGGTATTTCCAATGTTATGTGCAAACATGACTGATGCAGACTACGTCACATCTCGAGCTATTTTGTCAATGAGGAATGAGAACGTTGATGCAATAAACATGAAGTTTATCGAACGTTTTCCTAGTGACGAGATGATTTATCATAGTCAAGATCGAGAAGTCAATGATACATGCAACCATTATCCACCTAAGTTCTTGAATTCATTAATGCCAAATGGATTACCTCCACATATATTAAAACTCAATGTTAATTGTCATGTGATTTTGCTCAGAAATCTTGACCAAGCCAATGGTCTGTGTAATGGGACTAGGTTGATAGTCCGAGCATTTCAAAGGAATACTATTGATGTTGAAATTGTATTAGGACAACATGCTGGTGAGAGAGTCTTCCTTCCACGCATACCTTTGTGTCCGTCCGATGATGAAATGTTCCCCTTCAAGTTTAAGAGGAATCAATTTCCTATCAGAGCGAGTTTTGCAATGACAATTAATAAAGCACAAGGTCAAACAATACCACATGTTGGAATCTACCTCTCGAACTCGGTGTTCTCTCATAGACAATTATATGTAGCTCTGTCACGAGTGACTTCTCATAGCAGTGGCGGCTCCAGGAATTTTTTCTTGGGTGTTCCTATTCTTCACTTTAAAATTTTACAAAATTTTAAATTTAAAAGACAATACATTTTTTTCAAAAATATGACATAAATATAGTAATAATATCTCATAATTTTATAAATCCACTAAAACCAAATTCACAAATAGTTTCTCTCATTGAAATCAAGATACTTTTGATAATACTCCAATAATTACCATAGCGTATACAAATAAATAAAAATAGAGTATAATTGCATACTATTCTTTTGGATAATCAAAGAATACAACCCTAGCTATAAGTCTAGCCAATTGAAATTCAATCTATGTTACATCATGTGTTAAAAATAATACCATAATTAGTATTTTTATCTATTTTAATATGTATTAGTATTTTCACATATTTAACAAAATAAACTAGCACATACAATATAAAAAACTACAAATGTGGACTGTTTTTAACTATTAAGTGTCTTATGGGCCAAAATATAGGGTGGTCTAGGGTCCACCTGGACCACCCTGTAGAACCGCCAATGTCTCGTAGCAATATCAAAATACTCACCGCTTCAGAAAAAATAGAGGTATCAATTCAACAAGCACACTAACGAAGAATATAATCTACAAGGAAGTGCTCACTGAGTAGATAAAATAAGATAAAAGAAGATGTGCTCACTGTATAATATAAAATAAGATGTGCTCAATGTATAGTATCTTTTATAATTTCATGCTAGATCTATAATTATAAATATGCAATGACACTTTATATAGAAATGATGCATCTATGTATTATTTTGAACAATAATATATTGTTTTGTTTCTTATCATCACAATATTACTAAACACATGTGTTCAATAAATATACCATGCTCTAAATAAATTGTCATTAAAATTACGAATCCGTTGCAATACACGGGTACCTTAATAGCAGTTCATATACAAGAGCACAACAAAACACTAATTTCACGAGCGATCACTTGGTGATGGTGGTATTCTGGTGATTTTTTTCACCGAGCTAGCCAAACCCTATAATCTTGAAACATGCATCCCACCACCACCCCACCAAAGAGAGACCACTCATTTCAACCCCAGTAAGTAGAGAACGATGGTAGGGGCTTGATCTGTACCTAGATGTCGAAGGACCGGTCCATGAGCATAGAAATGTGCAATCACAAGTAATATTTTATTCATTTTAGAAATACAGCTAAGTAATTCATTAGTTGTTTGTAGCAAAATTCCTTCGCGGATCATATCTGAAAGTAATCATTATACTAAAATTCAGTGTGACACAACAAATTTGTCAATTATTTGCTCTGGTCCAATATGAGCATCCACAATGCATAAGCTCAATTGTCACACAAATGCTATTCAAATTAAACTCAGCAACTACTAAAAAAATAAATATACTAAATACTAAGTGCAAAACATGGATAACTTATTCTAACCGGATGTTTTATAAAAGTTGTTTTCCCTGTAGAATATTAACCTAAAAGCATAACCATTGGCATTGCATCAAAATCATTGTTTGTCTGCAAAAGGTAGATTAAGGCCCCGTTTGGTTATAGAGCCTAAACTTTAGTCCCTGTCACATTGAATGTTTACATATTATTTTAGAGTATTAAATGTATACTATTTACAAAACCTATTCATAATCGGTTGATTATTCGTGAGACTTATCTAATGAGCCTAATTACGACATGATTTGACAATATGATGCTACAATAAACATTTGCTAATCATAGATTAATTAGGCTTAATAGATTCGTCTCGCGAATAATCCTCTGATTCTGCAATTATTTTTATAATTAGTTCACGTTTAGTCTTTTAAATTGATGTCCAAACATCTGATGTGACATAGATTAAACTTTAGTCCATAGAACCAAACACCCCCTAATACTATTATACATGAAGGTAATTTATTTTGAAAAACAAAATAACATAGACGTTTATAACTAATAATGTATGTACCATTAATGGAGAAACAAAATCATTGAATTTGTATGTAAATTTCAAAGGCTTTAATTTTTCGATGTAATGTTTTTTTAGCCCATCGACGACATAAGTTAGTCAAGGATCAGTACTATTGCTTAATAGTTAAAAATAAAGTGCATGTTAAAGCTAAACTTAATTTGAATAAGGAACCAAAATAGTAAATTTTGAGACAAACAAAACCAAAAAAAATTGTTGATGCTAAAATCTGTCGATAAAGCACCAACGGACATTAACGTCAGTTTGACAATCCAAAAGTGTGCTAACACTTAGAGGTGGCCCGCTAAATGTCTCGTGACATTGATACCACGTTCCGACAACCCTTGACCGTGACAAAGGAAATAAATGGAGTCACCAGGCAATTAAACAATACCAAAATAATATTATTTAACTAACCAATATGTGGGGAGAAGGATAAACTGGCCAAATTAGGGCCGGTGGGACCAAAGGATACCCGACGGTCAGACAGGCCAAGGTGTTCAAGGGGTCACCGAAGGGGGCCTCCGACGTGTACAACAAAGGGTGACCGAAGGGTGGCCTCTGACGTGCAATGCGAAGGGTGTTCAAGGCCTCCGGCGCTCGGTGCAGTTATGGCCGAAGGGGGCCTCCGGTACTTGGTCGGTCAGACCGACGTCAAGCCTCTGGTCTGACCGAAGGGGGTGTGAGGGGCTCCATAGGGTGCTCCGACGTGTGGCGCAAAGGAGTTCTGGGTGCCTCCGCGCATGCCCGATCAGACCGACCTTGGGCTGCTGGTTAGACCGAGGCATGCCGGCACGCTAGATGACGTCACGACATGGGTCGGTCGGACCGGGGGTTTGCCGCCAGTCAGACCGACAACCTCTTGAAGTTGACCTCTAGACTCCGGCGACCGTCTCATTGATGACAGATGGATGCAGGGGTTCTTGGTGAAGAAGCTAGGGATGAAAACTCTGCAAAACACAGAGAAATCAGAGGCAATTCGGCCTATAGACCAAATAACTGACAAAAACTGATAAAAACGATAGAAATCCGTTATGCGGATTGAACGGACGATTCACATGCGAAACGATAAGGGTTACCGTGATTACGATGCGGTGGACGGATGGTTTACAACGCAAACCAACAAATATGGACGTTATGGCTAATCCCAGGGCAATGAAAGTAGATTGAAAAGTAAAAGAACGATTCAAGAAATAATAGATTGGATCTATTAGGGTTTTCGTGGGGCTTCTTGAATCGGCCTTGCCCCTATATTTATAGGCGTTGGTATTGTTGTCCTTGGACTTAATTTCTAGTATAATTTGACTTAGGTAGGAGTCCAAGTCGTTAGGAATTGATAGAGATAAAAATACCCCGTAATCAATTAAACCAAATCAGACTCGGTATGGACCGGTCTGACCGGGCCTACATGGCTGGTCGGACTGGGCCTATATGACCAGTTGGACCGGGCTATGCCAGGACACAACATATTTTCGGCCCAAAATTACCAACTTCGACTTTTTAACAATTTTGACCATTAATGCCATTTTTTCTATCAACAAAACCTTTCCTATAACATTTTCTGAAATGATCAAACCAGCTAGCAAGAAGAACCTTGACCACTAGCTTTTAGGTCATACATAACTTCCGCAACCTTCTCTTTTCCATGTAGCTTTTTGATAGCTGCTTATGCCCGAGTAAGCTTTCCTCATTGCAGTTAATCACAAAAGAATTAGTAAGTGTTAAGCTGAAGTCTGGGTATGGAATATGGGATTTGCCACACACAAACCTAGAATAGCCAACAAGGGCTTTTAGGTGAAACAACAATTCCAAGAGCGAGCAAAATAGATGGAATTACTGAAATTCAAAACATTGGCCTCCACCTTATTACAAACAGACACATACATATAATGAAAACAATGTGAATATTGTTGGGTCGCGGGCAATCTACGTTAGCCGGCAGATTCAAAATTTTCGTCCCCAAATCCTAGAAACATGAGCGAGAGAGATCATGAATCGTTACCTTCTAACGCGAGACGCGCTAATGCAACAAAATAAGATGGTGGGGAAGCATGTCCTTGTTTATCCTCATCTCGCTCCACCCATTCCTCGGTGATCTAATCGACGAAGATCATTGATGTCCACGTGAAGAAGACGATGAGTGTCGTTGTTCGAACAACGCCTCTACGTTGTCCACACGTATAGGGAAGGAATGCACTCACACCAACGTGCTAGCACCACACGTGAGAACCATGGAGAAATCTCAATCTCAACTTTTGAGATCAAGAAGGAAGGGAGAGGAGAGGTGTGGTGGCTAGGGTGGAGCACTTGAGTCTTTTGAGAACCTATTTTCATGACCTCCTCCTCATCTCTATTTAGGTGTGGGCCTTTAACCACAATCATATACCTAACAGATCCAATATGTTACATCCCGATCGGAACTTCCGATACCCCTATCGGAACTTTCGATCTGGCCTTTCGATCTCCAAACCAGAACACATCGGAACTTCTGATACGCCTATCGGAACTTCCGATTGTGGGATCGGAATGGAGACTAGAGGGGGGGTGAATAGATGCCTCAACAAATTCTCGCGAATATGATGGCATTTTCAAATCACCCAATGCACCTCTAAAAGGAACAAAAACGGAAGCTAATAATCTTTCACAACAAAATCCCGAATAAAGCAAGTGCTATCACTCTCCTGTCAGATATGATGTGATATAACAGTTTGAGAGATCACAAGCACTACTCTTATATCAAATAGAAAAATCACCAAACATTTCAACAATTCTTAGGCATTTCATCATGTTCATGCCAAGTATATGGATTTCACACATATTTAATCATAACACAATGATCAAGCTAGATTAGACAGGCTCACAGATGAATTATACTGAACATCACACATTCATAGGTATATTATCAAAAGGACCACAAGTAACGTGCATGAAGCAATTTAATCTATCACAAAGTAATCATGCAGAAATAATTCATGTGCATGAGGATTGAAAATACTATACAGTTCTTAATCAGTTCTATCAATAGAAACCCAGCAGAGATGTAATCTAATACAGAAACAATCTATTGGGAGTCTTTGAAAATACACTGAATAAATCACCTGAGTCTGCCGGTAGTGGTACAACTTCCAGATATTGCAGAAATTTTTGTTCCAAAATTCTCAGCTGAAATCTCAATTTTTCAAAATCAGTTAAGCACATTGTTGGACAGAAAAATATATGTAGCAGTGATCAAAACCTTTTGAAAATTTCAAACATGGAACCCTTGCAACTTGGAGAACAAAAGTTATGTAGAACTCAGGTCCAAAAACAGTACCAAAATAGATCAAAAATCGCCTCAAAGATTGAATCCAGACTGAAAACAGGGAAGTGTATTCAGGTGAAATCTCAAGTTTTTAGAATCAGTTAAGCACTTTGTTGGACAGAAAAATATATGTAGCAGTGGTAAAAAACTCTTGCAAATTCCCAAAATGGAACTCTGGAAACTTGATCTTCAAAGGCTATGAAGAACTTGGATCCAAAAACAGTACCAAAACAGATCAAATATTTCCTCAAAGATTGAATCCAGACTGAAAACAGAACACTCAGCAGAAATTACTAGGTACTTTGTTGGGCAGAAAAATACATGCAGCAGTGATCAAAAAATTTTGAGAACTTCACAAATGGAACTCTGGAAACTTGAACATCAAAATCTATGAAGAACTCGGATCCAAAATCAGCACAAAAACTGCTCAAAATCGTATTCAAAAGTGATCACACAAGAAAACTAATCTGGTATTAGAACTCTCTGCAGGAACAAAACAAAATGGTAGAAATGATTAATTCTCAATTTCTGCAAAAAGGGTTATGGAATACCTTTGAATCCCTTCAACCATGATATTACTCAAGAAACAATCCAAGAATCAGCCAAAATGCTGATGAAAATTTGAAGCAACAATTCATCAAACATGTAGAGGGCTACACAAACACAACCATTTCAGCGAGAGTTAAATTCCAGAACTGTGATGCCTTGTTTGATCAGCAAAAGAATTAAGAAGGAATCACAGAAATCACTTGCAACATTCAAAAATGGATCATTCAAAACATCCACGACAAAAGTTGTATAGACTTCAACAACAAATTCTGCACAGACATCACCAGAAAATCGCTCTCAAAAATGAATCTAGACAGAATTTACCTCCTACGCTCAGCACTGTACTTTTCAGATTTTCAAGAGGAACTCATATAACAGTGATTCTTCTCTAGAAAAGATGATTAAAAATTTGTTTAGAGTTTGTATGGTTCAGACAAAAGAACAACCAAAAAAAATCTCTCACCTGCCCATGGATATGGTCCCCAATTTATAGGCCAACCATGGGGGTATTTTCTAAAAAGAACCCTGTAGAATTGAAAATTACACAAAAGTCCTATTCCTTGTAATATATTTTCAGAATTAGGAAATTCTGAAAAATATACCAAAGGAGTACAATTACTCTAGACTCACAACTTTTTATTACACATTGACTCAAAGTAAAAAGACTCCAAACTATTAAAATTAACAAAACTAGATATGCGACGGTTTTCAGCAAAAACCGACAAAGCCTCTTAACCCTTCGACTCGTGACACCGCTTTGCGACTCTGAGCGCCAGCAAGCCACTTCCGCTCTCGATCCCCTCGAACCGCTTGAATGCTTGTCCTGGCCTCCCTCTCGCAGACCCGGTCGTCACGCCGTCGCAATCAACCGTCCGTCCAAGTTTTGCTCGATCTCTTCGTGCACTCTTGAGATCTTCTCCAACTTCGCTCGGCCTCCCTCATCCTCCCATCGAGCTCCCTGCTTGACGCTTGATCACTCGCCATCGACAGTCGATCAGCATCTCCACCATGCACATCCAAGACAAGCCAAAAACAAGAACGCGACGCACCGTCGAAACCCTCGGCACACAATTACTCCATTTTACATCAAACCCCTCGATGCACTCAACCTAACACACAACCAATCGCTCAACCACTCGATCGCTCAAATGCTCATCCTTGTCAATCACTCATCATCCAGACCAAAACCGCCCTTGGTTTCACAATCTCCCCCTTGATGAGTGCATTGACAACCCCAAGAAAAGAAATGACGAGGATTGCAAGTTAAGCGCACAAGTGACCATAAAAACTCATAAAATAGCAAAACATGTCACTTGGTAAAAGATCTCCCCTCTTGGGCAAAAGCCTTATGCAAGGCAAGGCAAAAGCATCAAAAGCATCTCATCTCAAGGCATGATGAAAACTCCCCCTTAACCAAGCAATCCAACAGTCAAGGCAAAAGTATCATGTAGACCATTTCTCCCCCTTTGATAATGCAGTCATCAAGGAGATAAAAAGATGAAAGAGGGGAATGAGTGTAAAGTAGATATGTGAGCTTCTGAAACATGAGCAACTGCAATTACAGTACAAACAATCATTCACCTTGATTATTGTCTAAAAGTACTAAAACACACACTTAGATGAATACCATCAAAACAAAAGGCATGAGCAAGCATTTTCAGGTTTTAACAAATAAAACCATCACCACTCAGACTAGCATACTAGACATGTCAAGGTATGAGATGCAAAAGCTATACAAATACTAATCATTAAAGTGTATCCCACTTCAAGGTGCTTCAACAAACATGATATGCAATGAATTTTAAATTTTTCATTTTTGTGCCAGGGGTTATTTGCATGTCAACCTTATGCTAACCGACCAAGCCAAGCCTAGGTCAAACAAAAGACCATCGTAAGCTTAAAGCATTGATCTCGGTATACACTTCAATGTCCCGGTTCATACCAAAGTGCTATGGTAAGCCGTCCAGAACAAAGTAGTGCTACAAAGCAAACCCACTTGGATCTTTTCAATTTTAGCACACAACAGCATGGATATCATTCATTTTCACTTTCATTTTCATTTTCATTCATTTTCCATTTTCATTTTCATTCATTTTTCATTTTCATTCATTTTTGATGAAATCAAGTTGCGTATTAGCATCCAAGTAAAAGGACCTAGCTATCAGGTGTGTAAAAGACAGCAAAAGCACTCAACCCATTCAAGCTAGTTTCTAGACTAAGCAGTGATCATTTCAATTTTTCACAAATAAAAGCCATGCTCATGACAAGTATCAGATGAAGACATGCCAAGTAGTCAACAGTATTAAAGACAATAGTTCAAAGGCATTACAAAGTATGTACTTTTAAAAGCAATTAATCATATGACAGAAGCTCATGCAATGCTACACAATTCCCCCTCAAAACATGCTAGAATCTCTCGGATGCTTAGTGAGAGGGTGAGTTAAAAACTGTTTTGGAATCTAGCATCGCAAAACTCAAGAACCAGGCAAAGTAGTAGACTGACCATGCACAGGAGATAAGCCATGATAAAAAGTGCGTGGTCTACCTACAAAGCGTGAACCTGGAAAACAACGAGGTCTCCCAACCTATCGAGCATCAAAGCCTCTTACACGTGGTCTATCACCATATGAAGCATGGTGTACACCACGAGGGGCATAATCACTCACAAAACCATGTGGGGCCTCAAAATCAGGATAAGAGTGAAAAGCAGACTCATGCATTCCTAAAGATGGGTAATGCATGTCCTAAAAGCTCATAGCAAAAGACTATCGCCCATCCCTGATACGACGAAAGCAAAACTCAACTAAATGACCCACCCGATGACAATAGGAGAAGTGATAAACTCTCTTGGGTGTGTGAGCATGGGTCTCAGGTGCAAATCTCACAGTTTTCTTGGGTTTTTGCTGAGGAGGTTCGTTTGGTGAATGAAGAGCTTTCTTTATACGTTAGGTAGGATTTTTGGCTTTTTGATCGGTGTCTAACCGGGCTCTCTCTTTCTCAAGGGTAGTGGGAGGAGTGAACACAGTTTCGCTCAAAGTGTTTGGAGTGGTTCTCTCATAGCCCAACCCGAGAGCTAACCCTGCCCTATCAACACACATTTTGGTTTTAGCCAAAAGCAGGTCCATCATACCCTTTCCTTCAGTGCACTTTTCCACTACGGAGAGAAGATAGTCATTCTCACATTTCAATTTTTCTGCTTGCTCTCTAGCAAAGCTGAGTTGGTCCTTAAGGGTGACGCAGGTGGGTCACGCTAGCTGCACATCCTTAGAACACTCAGCACTCTCCAATGTAGTCTTAAGTTCATCAACATGCCCATCTCTCAAATTGATGGTCTCAACAAGCAGAGGACAGTTAATGCATTCATTGATGACCGTAGGACTAGAATCCACCACCAAAAGATGCTTTTCAGTTAATTCAAGTTTTTCAACAGTTTGAGCATGTGTAAAACGCAGCTAAGCAAGTTCATTCATGACAGTAAGACATGACTTACAATCGGCATCATCAGACTTAGATTTCAAAATTGCAAGTTCAGTGGAAATAGTTTCAAGTCTAATTTTAATTCTTTTCGTTCTTTAGCAGCAAGTTTAAGTAATCTATCATGAGAATAAACAACATCATGCAATTCATCATTTTGAACAAGAAGCTGATCATGGGATAGATATACCTCAGAAGTGTCGAGCTCGTCACTGCTGTCATTGCCGTCGACCGCGAAGCAAAGGTCGGTGAGGTCCACTGTATTCTTCTCCTTCTTCTCTTTCTTGGGAGGCTCCTCTTCCTCCGAGCTTGTCTCCTCGCTTGACGTGCTGTCGATGTCGCTGAGGGCGGCCACAAAAGCTCTGGCTACTCTTTTAGCCATTTTTCCTCGCTTCCCTCTGAAGTAGGGTTTCTTGTTCCATTTTTGGTGCTTGTGCTAATTTTCATTTTTCATTTTTAGTTTAGGGCAATTCGCTTTTAAGTGAGACGTATCTCCACATTCAAAACACCCCTGTGACCCTCCTCTCCTTTGGTCTAGTCTATCATTGTAGAAGCGAGTGAACTTCCTAACAATGAGAGCTAGATCCTCATCATCTAGAGCGTCCACTTGTTCTTTTGTGACAAAGACAAGGGAGGACAAGTCAAAAGCACCAGAATAGGCACAAAATCCAGAAACGCCAGACAAATTACCTCCAGATGAGGTACCACTGCTAGGAGTAGAAACCAAAGAAATCGAAGGCTACAAAGATTTTCTAGCTCCTGGTCGAGACGCCTTGGCAATCTCGGTGGACTTAAGCTTACTAAAGAGTTCGTCGCAAGTTAGAGTGTCAAAGCTTGCCGAATCTTCAATACTGGAGATCTTCACCTCCCATATGCTACGATAAAGAGCATAGAGAAGTTTGATCGCCCTATCATGATCAGAGTAAGCTAGCGTCCCAGTGGCGCGCAAATTACTGACAATCCCATCAAAGCGCGCAAACATGGCATCTACCGATTCGCTAGGGCCTTGAACAAACATTTGGTACTCTTAATTATATGTGCTTTGCCTCCTAGCCTTAATCTGGATAGTGCCCTCATGAATAGTTCTCAAAGTGGTCCAAATTTCACGCGTAGTTCGTAGGTGCTAGACCCTGTCAAACTCTTTGCGACTAAGGCTGACAAAAAGTATGTTTCTCACTTTGTTGTTGCACTCATACTTTGATTTATCAGTCTCTGAGGTTTGAGTTTTAGGAATCTCATATTGGGAATCGACGATATCCCAAATAGCACTTCCTTGGCTTAGTAAATAAGCCTCCATACGCACCTTCCAATACGAATAATCATGACCATCAAACATCGGGATTTTTGTGTTTCTCTCCATGTCGCCAAAAACAAGGATCACAAAACCGGTTAAGGTCAACTGGTTATCTAACCGACTCTGATACCAATTGTGGGATCAGAATGGCGACTAGAGGGGGGGGGTGAATAGACGCCTCAATAAATTCTCGCGAATATGATGGCATTTTCAAATCACCCAATGCACCTCTAAAAGGAACAAAAACGGAAGGTAATAATCTTTCACAACAAAATCCCAAATAAAGCAAGTGCTATCACTCTCTTGTCAGATATGATGTGATATAACAGTTTGAGAGATCACAAGCACTACTCTTATATCAAACAGAAAGTCACCAAACATTTCAACAATTCTTAGGCATTTCATCATGTTCATGCCAAGTATACGGATTTCACACATATTTAATCATAGCACAGTGATCAAGCTAGATTAGACAGGCTCATAGATGAATTATACTGAACATCACACATTCATAGGTATATTATCAAAAGGACCACAAGTAACGTGCATGAAGCAATTTAATCTATCACAAAGTAATCATGTAGAAATAATTCATGTGCATGAGGATTGAAAATACTATACAGTTCTTAATCAGTTCTATCAATAGAAACCCAGCAGAGATGTAATCTAATACAGAAACAATCTATTGGGAGTCTTTGAAAATACACTGAATAAATCACCTGAGTCTGCCGGTAGTGGTACAACTTCTAGATATTGCAGAAATTTCTATTCCAAAATTCTCAGCTGAAATCTCAATTTTTCAGAATCAGTTAAGCATATTGTTGGACAGAAAAATATATGTAGGAGTGGTCAAAAACTCTTGCAAATTCCCAAAATGGAACCCTAGAAACTTTATATTCAAAGGCTATGAAGAACTTGGATCCAAAAACAGTACCAAAATAGATCAAACATTTCCTCAAAGATTGAATCCAGACTGAAAACAGAACACTCTACTCAGTAGAAATTACAAGTGTTCAAAATCATTTAGGTATTTTGTTGGGCAGAAAAATACATGCAGCAGTGATCAAAAACTTTTGAGAACTTCACAAATGGAACTCTGGAAACTTGAACATCAAAATCTATGAAGAACTCGGATCCAAAATCAGCACAAAAACTGCTCAAAATCGTATTCAAAAGTGATCACACAAGAAAACTAATCTGGTATCAGAACTCTTTGCAGGAACAAAACAAAATGGTAGAAAGGATTAATTCTCAATTTCTGCAAAAAGGGTTATGGAATACCTTTGAATCCCTTCAACCATGATATTAATCAAGAAACAATCCAAGAATCAGCCAAGATGCTGATGACAAATTGAAGCAACAATTCATCAAACATATAGAGGGCTACACAAACACTTAACCATGTCAGATAGAGTTAAATTCCAGAACTATGATGCCTTGTTTGATCAACAAAAGAATTAAGAAGGAATCACAGAAATCACTTGCAACTTTAGAAAATGGATCAATTAAAACATCCACGACAAAAGTTGTATAGACTTCAACAACAAGTTCTGCACAGACATCACCAGAAAATCGCTCTCAAAAATGAATCTAGACAGAATTTACCTCCTACGCCCAACACTGTTCCTTTTCAGATTTTCAACAAGAACTCATATCTCAAACGGTGATTCTTCTCTAGAAAAGCTGATTAAAAATTTGTTTAGAGTTTGTATGGTTCAGCCAAAAGAACAGCCAAAAAAATCTCACCTGCCCATGGATATGGTCCCCTATTTGTAGGCCAACCATGGGGGGTATTTTCTAAAAAGAACCCTCTAGAATTGAAAATTACACAAAAGTCCTATTCCTTGTAATATATTTTCAGAATTAGGAAATTCTGAAAAATATACCAAAGGAGTACAATTACTCTAGACTCACAACTTTTTATTACACATTGACTCCAAGTAAAAAGACTCCAAACTATTAAAATTAACAAAACTAGATATGCGACGGTTTTCAGCAAAAACCGACAAAGCCTCTCAACCCTTCGACTCGTGACACCGCTTTGCGACTTCGAGCGCCAGCAAGCCACTTCTGCTCTCGATCCCCTCGAGTCGCTTGAATGCTTGTCCTGGCCTCCCTCTCGCAGACCCGGTTGTCACGCCGTCTTAATCAACCGTCCGTCCAAGTCTTGCTCGATCTCTTCGTGCACTCTTGAGATCTTCTCCAACTTCGCTCGGCCTCCCTGATCCTCCAGCATCGAGCTCCCCGCTTGACCCTTGATCACTCGCCGTCGACAGTCGGTCAGCATCTCCACCCTGCACATCTGTTGGGGGAAATTACTTTATTTCCAAGACTTAAAGACTAACCCTCCGTGGGCTCAGGGAAGATCCCGAAGGTGGCGGACTGCTGTTCGAAGCATACGTCAACACGGCCGGAGGGTGCCACGATGCGAAGTCACAGAGGACCCTCCGAAGGGAAGAAGGAGGCCTCGAAGCAGGAAGACGTGATTGATTGATGTCCAGCTTATCCATCTACCCTACGACACTTTACCGTGTATAACCTTGTTTATAATACCGAATAATTTCTACTATGTCAGTTGTAATGTAGGGGTAAATAGGTCTTTTCCTTATGCCTTTTTTCCTATAAATACCCCCCATTGTACCTTGTAAGAAGGATCCAGAACTAGTTGTTCAAACACACGCATTCGGACCTCTTGAGTTATTATCCTTTACGGAGGCTCGAGTTCGTCCTAAAGCACAAACCTCTTGTTTGTTCGTTCTTGATTACCGAGAACCTGTTGGTGTAACTTTTACGCCAACAGTTGGCGCCGTCCGTGGGGATCCAAGTTCTAAAAGCTTGTTCTCTACCGCTGACTGCACTCCGAAGAGCACTTACGGAGGGAGCCTCGGAGTCCCGAGACTCCGCGCACCCTTCAGTTGAGGGCTTCTTAGTGCAGCTCGAAGGCCTTCCCTCGACCCCTCGAGTCGTTCGAAGTCCTCCATCTCCAAGACATCTCAACGGCTAGCCATGCCTCCGAAGCGTGGTCAAGCTTCGGGTCCCCTTCGAAGGTCCCCTCGGACCAACGGAGCCGGACCCTCGGCTAATCCGGCGATTCCTGCAGAGGCCACTGGGCGTCGGGCGCCCCGAGGCCCTCTGCCTCCTCCTACAACGCTTCAGACCGACTACGCAGCAAGCCGGGATCCAGAAGTACCCTCCGACGAAGACGAAGGCCCTCCCGAAACCGAGGCTACGCAGCTAGCCAGGCTTCAGGAGGAGGTATCCAGATGGAGGCAAGAGGCCGCCGATCGCCTCCGCACTCAAGCTTCCACTGAAACTCCAAGGGGGCCTCAAGACGATGGAGCCCGCAATCCCCCAGAAGTTATACAAGTCCAAGAGGAGGCCGAGAATGCCTCCTTCGATAATGAGTCTCCATTGCACCCTGATCTACAGAGAGTGCCTTTCGACCCCAAGTTCAAGGCCTCGAAGCTGCACAAATACTCCGGAGGGTCGGACCCCGGAGAATTCGCCCGCTCTTACGCCCTGGCTATAGAAGCAAGCGGAGGGGTGCGAAGCACCATGGCAAAATGCTTCCCCCTCGCTCTCGAAGGCGTGGCGCTCCGCTGGTTCTGGTCCTTAAAGCCAGGATCGATCAGTTCATGGGAGCAGCTCAAAAAGAAATTCGTGAGCAACTTCCAAGGTACCTTCGTGGCCCCAATGTCCACAGGAAGTTTGTTTCAGGTAAAGCAGCGGGTGGGAGAAACCCTCCGAGAGTACTTCACACGCTTCGCCCACACCAAGTCACAAATCAAGGGCCTCTCTACCTCCTCAGTAGTTGATGCTGCCCGCGAAGGGGTGCTGAACCCCGACCTCCTCAGCAAACTCCATCGGAAGCCTAGTAACGTCCGTGGCACAGCTCATGGCATACTTCGAACAGTATGCCAAAGCAGAGGAAGGATGTCTGCGGCGAGTTGAAGCAACACTACCCACCCTCCGGGAAGTCAAAAGGGAGCCAGAAGCCGCCGCTACACCGCAACCTCCACAAGACAACCGCCCCAGCGAGTACAGGCGAGGGAAGAAGCATTTCCGCTCGGAAGTGCTAAACATTACACCTTCAGCTTCGAAGGCACCTGCCAGTTTCCAGCAGGTAAAAAGTTTCAAGGCTGGGCCTCCAGGACCTCAAGAAAGGATGCTTGGTAGGCAGCCAGAGTCATTTTTGTTGCGTGCATGGCGACAATAGAAGTCATGACACGAAGGACTGCAAGACAGTGTTAACCCTTCGAGGTGAATACCTTGAGCGAAATACCAGGCGAGGTACTTCGGATCGAGCTCCACCAACGACACGATCGGAGCCTGTTCAAGCTGTGGCCCGAGCCGGTGCCCTCGAAGCCCCCATACGACTACCGGTGGCCAGTATTATGCCACCACCAAAGCAAGAAGATCCGCAAGACCGCGGCAAGAGAGTGGTCCTGCCCATCTCCGGAGGGGGGACCCTCGGCAGCATGTCCAAGAGACAGCGCCGCGAGTACGTCCGCGAGGTTGGGCACATTGGGACTTCAAGTTCCGCTGAAGGGATGCCAGAATGGTCCCGTGTGCCCATCTCATTCACAGCCAGCGATGCGGTAGGGGTGAAGTTTCCCCATGCTGACCCATTAGTCATCTCTGCCGATATAGCAGGGGCAGATGTTCGGAGGATCCTGGTGGACGGCGGAAGCTCCGCAGACATACTCTTCGTCCAAGCCTTCGACCAGATGTGTATACCTCGGAAGCATCTACTCCCAGCAGCCCGGCCGCTTCAAGGGTTCTCAGGACCGCCTCTCGATGCCCTCGGCCAAATAGGCCTCGAGGTTGCCTTCGGAGAGGGGCCGCTGGCCCGAGTAGAAGAGGTGATTTTCGATGTGGTGGATGCCCCTTACGCTTATAATGCTATCTTCGGTCGAGGGATGTTGAACCAATTCGGGGCTATAGCACATCACAATTACCTTTGTCTCAAAATGCCCACGCAAGGTGGGGTGCTCACTATTTCAGGAGACCAAGCTGTAGCTAGAAGGACAGAGTATGGCCACGGGCAGCCATTGGACCCCCGACAAGTGCATAATGTGGCGAAAAGCACCGAGGAAGTACCAGAGGCATTGAGCCCTCCGAAGGGATTTTCGCTTAAGCCAAGCCCGGAGGGTGATGTCGAGACAAGAGTAATCTCAGAAGACGGCAAAGAGTACCCAGTGAAATTTGGCAAGGGGCTATCTCCAGAAATAACCGCCTCGTTAGAAGAAGTCGTCAAGAAAAATCTAGACATGTTTGCCTGGACCGACGAAGATATCACCGGGGTTGACCGAAGCATCATCGAGCATAGTCTGCTCGTCAACCCGAAGGCCAGGCCGGTGCGCCAGGGGCTCCGAAAGCTATCAGCAGAAAGAGCAAGCTTAGCCAAGGCCGAAGTAGAAAAACTGTTAAAAGCTGGCATTATCAGGGAGGTGGCCCATACTGAGTGGTTGGCCAACCCTGTTTTTGTAAGAAAAAAGGACTCGAGCAAATGGCGCATGTGTATCGACTTCACCTCATTAAATAAAGCATGCCCGCGAGACCCCTACCCAATGCCCCGAATAGATCAATTAATAGATTCCACAGCCGGCTCCGAATTATTAAGCTTCCTCGACGCCTATTCCGGGTACCATCAAGTGTGGCTGAAGCGCGAAGACGAAGCAAAGACAAGTTTTATAACTCCTTCTGGAGTATTCTGCTATGTAAGAATGCCTTTTGGTTTGCGGAATGCCGGAGCCACATTTTCTCGCTTAATAGCTAAGGCTTTAGGTCATCAGATAGGCCGCAATGTCGAGGCCTACATGGACGATATTGTAATAAAAAGTGTACAAAAGCACCAGCATAGCCTAGATCTAGCTGAAACTTTCGAGAGCCTCCGAGCATGTGGAGTACGCCTCAACCCCGAAAAATGTATATTCGGGGCACAAGCAGGGAAACTGCTAGGGTACTTAGTTTCGAGCAGGGGGATCGAAGCCAGCCCAACACAAATAAGTGCGCTGCAAAGAATGACTCCACCAGAGAATTTGAAGCAAGTACAAAAACTAGCAGGAAGGCTAGCAGCACTCAGCAGGTTCCTGTCCAGATCAGCAGAGAGAAGCCTCCCAATTTTCAAGGCGCTCAAGGGCTCCGAAAGCTTCAGCTGGACGCCGGAGTGCCAGAAGAGCTTCGAAGAGATAAAAGCATACCTCGGAACATTATCAACCTTAACTGTTCCCCTTCCAGGGGAAACACTGCTTTTATACCTTGCAGCAACAGGTTCAGCAGTAAGCGCAGTGCTGGTCCGAGAAGTCGAGCTTAAAGAGAAGCTGGTACAAAACCCAATTTATTTTGTGTCGGAGGCATTATCCGGAGCCAAGATCAGATACTCCGAGCTCGAAAAATTTGCTTATGCCCTAGTAATGGCCTCGCGGAAGCTAAGGCATTATTTCTTGGCGCATAACCTCATCGTCCCTACATCGTATCCTCTTGGAGATATGCTCCGAAGCAAAGATTCCACAGGCAGGGTTGGAAAATGGGCAGTCGAGCTGGCACCCTTCGAAATCTCCTTCACAGCGAGGACGGCTGTTAAATCTCAAATTATAGCAGATTTTGTAGCAGAGTGGACTCCATCTGCAGTATGGACCCCGGAGGAACCCTCCGACGGTTTCTGGACAATATTCTCCGACGGAGCCTATCAAGCATCAGGTGCCGGGGCAGGGGCAGTCATCCTGTCACCATCAGGGCAAAAGGCAATGTATTCCGCAAGACTCAACTTCCGAACCACTAATAACGTTGCCGAGTATGAAGGAATCTTGCTAGGCCTCCGGAAGGCTAAAGCACTCGGAGCTACAAGAATAGTGATCAAAACAGATTCCCAAGTCGTCGCGGGGCATATTGACAAAAGCTTCCAAGCAAAAAACCCACATCTCGCACAATACCTTCAAGAAATCCGCAAGGCCGAAGCAGCATTCAAAGGGTTTACAGTTCGAAGCATACCTCGGGCAGATAATCAACTTGCAGATATTCTTGCAAAAGCTGCAGCAGGAGCAGTAGACCTCCCGGAGGGCGCTTTCTATGAAGAATTAGAGCAGCCAGCAGCTGACCAAATACCCTCATCAGAAGTAATGTGTATTCCAGCTACGGATTGGCGAGCTCCGATAATAACTATGTTGCAAAGTAGCAATGACCCTCCGGAAGGCCCAGAAGCTCGAAGATTGCAATCAAGAGCTCGAAATTACAAACTTATTGGGGAAGTGCTGTACAAAGCCGGAGTATGCTCACCACTGCTTCGATGCATCTCCCAGCCTGAAGGTCAAGACATACTTCGAGGCATCCACGAAGGGCTGTGCGGAGGTCATCTTGCCCCTCGAGCACTAGCAGGCAAGACGCTCCGGCAAGGGTTTTATTGGCCAACGATCGTCAGAGACGCTGAAGACCTGGTTCGAGCATGCCAAGGCTGCCAATGGATGGGCAGAAGGAGCCATCGCCCGCCAGCTCAGCTTCAGGTTATTGCCCCGGTATGGCCGATGGCTAGATGGGGCATGGACCTCATAGGCCCTTTCCCACCAGCAAAAGGCGGGTTGAAATTTGCGGTGGTAGCAATCGAATACTTCTCAAAATGGGTGGAAGCGGAGCCACTAACAACCATCACCTCGAAGAACGTACAAAGATTCTTCTGGCAAAATATTATATGCAGGTTCGGAGTCCCCAGAGAATTAACGGTAGATAATGGAACCCAGTTCGAAGCTGATACCTTTCAAACATTCTGTGAAGAACTGGGCATTAAGCTATGCTTCGCAGCAGTGCGACATCCGCAATCCAACGGGGCCGTCGAACGAGCCAACGGGAATATCCTCTCCGGGTTAAATCGCCGAATTGTGGGATTGGCCAAGGGCCTATGGGTCGAAGAGCTACCTAAAATTTTATGGTCCATCCGAACCACGCAAACTAGATCAACCGGTTTCACGCCATTCAGATTGCTCTTCGGAGACGAAGCCATGACCCCTACGGAGCTCAAAGGGGAGTCACTTCGCGTAATTCAACACGAAGACGAAGATGATCGGAGTACTTCAATAGATTTGTCAGAAGAGACAAGGCTTCGAGCTGTCGCCAACCTGACTAAGTACCAAGAGCACACAAAAACGTGGTATGACCCGAAAGTCAGATTAAGTGAGTTAAAACCAGGTCATCTAGTATTGCGAAGTGTAATAGCTCCGGGGAAGCTAGGAAACAAATGGGAAGGACCATATGTTATCTTACGCTCAGGACGCCCCGGATCGTTTAAATTAGCTAATTTAGAAGGAGAAGAGTTGAAACATGCGTGGCATGCGGAGCACCTTAAGAGATATTACGCTTAAGCTTCCTTGTAATCACTTGTAACACTTCTTTTGTCTATAAATAAAGATAAGGGTTGAAATTTGTTTTGCCCTTCGAACATCCCATCCTCCTGATGGACGCATTAGGAGGTCGGTGATGCTAGTAGAGCCAAGCATTTTTCGCAAAGACCCAAGGGGCTGACTACGAACCATTGGTTCAGTGGCTCCGCCAACCTACGGATTCCAGGCTCCGACTTGTTAGGATCCGTAGAAGAGTCTAAGGACTTTAAATAAAACAGAATTTCAAGCCTCCGGGTGCGAAGTGTCTGTAAAAGAGCCGAAGGTGGCCAACCTATGGATTCCTAGGCTCCGGCTTGTTAGGATCCGTAGAAGAGTCTAAGGACTTTAAATAAAACAGAATTTCAAGCCTCCGGGTGCGAAGTGTCTGTAAAAGAGCCGAAGGTGGCCAACCTACGGATTCCAGGCTCCGGCTTGTTAGGATCTGTAGAAGAGTCTAAGGACTTTAAATAAAACAGAATTTCAAGCCTCCGGGTGCGAAGTGTCTGTAAAAGAGCCGAAGGTGGCCAACCTACGGATTCCAGGCTCCGGCTTGTTAGGATCCGTAGAAGAGTCTAAGGACTTTAAATAAAACAGAATTTCAAGCCTCCGGGTGCGAAGTGTCTGTAAAAGAGCCGAAGGTGGCCACACTACAGATTCCTAGGTTACGGCTTGTTAGGATACGTACAAAATAATAATAATAATAAAAACTTTGATGACGGGATGTGCAAGTTCGAAGCATGCAGGTGTTCAGACAATCATTGTGCCTAGCAAACCCTTTTTGTATGATAAAGGCTCCGCCACCCACAAGGGGGGTAGGAGGATAGGAGTCACACGGCATACTGTCGAAGCATCCCACATTAAAATATTATACTCATACATCAAGAAAAATTGTTATCTAAACCCAAATAAAAACGGAGACCCTTTCGACCCCTAGAGCTACCCCTGCGGCTGCTTTGCTCTTCGGAGCTTGAAGTCGTCTTTTTAGGCCGGGCACTTCTCTTTTTTCTCGAAGCTCGCAGTTTCTTCTGCTCCTCCTGAAGTTCAGCCCATGTCAAGAGCCTTTCGGAGCCTGCCTCGGCAAGGTTTTCGGCTTGGTACTCCGAGTCGGACCAGTCAATAGGTTCGGAAGATGAAGACCCCTCCGTCTTCTCTTCCTCTTTGATATAAGATAAAACGTCCCTTCGTACTTCAAGGGTAACCTCCCCCTGTCTCCGCGAGGAACAGAGAAGCGGGAGCGGCGGTAAGGTCTCAAACTCTCAAGGACTGCCCACTCCTTTCGAAGCTCGGCGGTAGTTTCCAGAAGTTCGAAGTCAGCGCTCGAAGGGCATGACAAAACCTAAAAAAGAGCAGAACACCCAAGACAAGTACTGTTTATAACTTTTCATTAATAAAACAAGGTTTACAAGGCCACAGGTACACAGCAGTCCTAAGCGGCTAGACCTGCGGGTCGGCTGGCGGAGCTGGAACCAGAGGGGCTGGCGAAGCTGGGAGTGGTGGCTTCGTTTGAGCTTGCTTCTGCCGGCGGGCCTCATCGATCCAGGCCTTAGCAGCGACCTTGTGGTCCGTCTTCCAGGCTGGTCGAAAGGCTTCCCAAGCCGAAGCCACCTCCGAAGATGGCCGCAGCAAGTCATCATCCGCGAAGCCTCCAGGGGACGAGCTTCCAACCGAGCCAAGAGGAATCCGAAGAGATTCAAGGTGACGAAGAACCCCGATGCCAGCACACTGTCCGGAGATCTCCCCGTACCGAATGCCGGAGTTCATCATCAGCGACGAAGCAACTTGGATCCTCGTCAGCTTTCGGTCGAGTGGCTCGTAGGCTGCGGCAGAAGACGAAGGGCACATAGTGCCGAAGTACTCCAACGTACCCTGAAGAGCTTCCAAGGCACGGTCAGCAGTACTGGAATTTTTCCTCTCTGTCGCTTCCAGGTTCGCAACAGTCGCCTCCACTGCGGCCACCCGGAGCATCAAAGAACTCTTCTGAGCCATTGCTTGGCTAAGAGCCCCTCGAAGCTCCACCAACTGTGCGTTCGAGGTAGCTGCGTCCTGACGAAGCTTTTCGACCTCCGCGCGGAGGACAACGCGTTCAGCTTCGGCTTCCTGGGCTGACGAACGGAGGGCTTCAAGGGCTTCGTCAGATGCTGCCCTAACCTTCCTTTCCTCCAAAACTTCTTCCTCCAGTCTGAGGGACCTCCCGGTGGAGTCATTGAGGGCCGTCTGGAGGGTGGTGACCTTCCGGTTGAGTCGATTAATTTCGACCTCGGTGGAAGTCGCTGCCGCTCTAGCCAGGGCAAATTGCTGCAAGGAAAACTAGGTAAGCACTAAAGAAGTTTTGACCATTAAAATATAGCAACTGTGGTGTCTTTTTTCATACCTGAAGGGCAGCCCTTTCGAGGGCCGTGTTGAGGGTCGAAGCCCTAGTCTCGCTCAAGGCGGAGACCAACTCCGAGTTAGCAATATCCTGGCTTTTCTCAGCCAGGGGCTCCAGGAGTCCTCGAAGGCCGCTCCGGTGCTCCAAGAAAGGAGCCAGTAGAGGAAGCCAAGACAAAGCCTGGGCGTCGTCTACTGCGGCCTCGTCCTCCGAATTACCGACGGAAGGTGCGGTTTGGCCAAGACGAAGGCCGAGGCTAGAAATGCTCTTACCCCTCCCCGGCACGAAGGGAGGAGAAGCAAGAGCACTCAGACCCCCGGCCGCCACTTCTCCGGCCGGAACCGCATTATCGGAGGCGACTTCGGTGGTCGATGTAGCCGCGGCCGGAGCCAACTCCGTCCCGGGAAGCACGTCGTCCGCCCCGAAGGACACGTTCTCTGCCACCAGGCTCGGAGCCCCCAGAGGAGCAGAAGGGTCCGCTCGGATAACCGTCTCCGAGGAAGCAGGGACTTCCAGCGCCACCAAAGCTTCGGTACCCGAAGAGGTAACTGCTTCAATAACAAAATTAATAAGCATGTTTTACAGATAGCAGGCGAATGTTGACAAAGAAGGAGGAGCTCCGGAAGAATACCTCTGAGAGCTTCTTGAGGAAGGATCGCCGGATCCTCCAAGACTTCGTACATCCGGAGGATATTGGCAAATTCATCCCCCGAGGTCCTGCCCTCGGTATCCTCCATCGGAGTTGCAGTCTCCGCAGCAACCGCTTCGAGTGAGGGCAAGTCGGGAGTAGAGTCCGACTCCACCGGCACGACGACGGGTGCAGGAGGAGTCGATGGAGTTACACTAACCCCCTCCCTGACGGAGATGTTTGGGGGGACCTCCCCCATATCTTCGTCAATCAGGAGGTAGGCTTCGAAAGCCTTCGCCGTCGCACCTTCGGAGTCCTCTGCCTCTTCGGGAGTCGGGCTCCGCTCGTCCGGCGACGAAGAAGATGAAGCTGGCGTCAAGTGGGGAGGTTGCTTCGCTGCCTTCTTCTGAAGCGGTTGCTTGCCAGCTTTCTTGGAGGGCTCGGCCGCTGCTTTCCTCTTGCGGCCAGCCGCTCCGGTTGGGGCGAAGTCGGGAAGCTGCGGAGGCTCCATGCCGAGGGCTCTCCACACCCTATTCGATCGCTCCCAACTCCCCACCAACTCCAGCCTTCTCTGCCTCTCGGCCACCGAAGGGGCTCCGAGAATTCGTTCGGTGGCCCGAACTATGTCTTCCGGAGCCAATGCCAGAGGCGCCGCTGAAAGGAAGAGGTATAGAAGTATGAGTATAACTAATCTGTTCATATAAATACGATGCAGCAGGGAAAAGATGTACCTAAGTTTCGGAGGTCCCCCTCCGAGGCTTGTGGGATCACGATTGGCCAGTTGGCTCCGAGGGGAGGGATCCGAAGACCTACGAACTCCTCGGCCAGATCGCGCATGCTCATGCGGCGGGCCACTGAAGCGAGCAACCCTAGCCTCGTCGTGAGCAAGCTAGGGTTCGGGGAGATGTCGGCCTCCTTCCGAAACCAGATCTCTTGCAGAGGGCCCGAGAGAGGGGAGTCCTCTCCGACTTCGGCGTAGAACCACCGAAGTATCCAGTTTGTGTACCATCGGTCGTTTATGGCTTTGGCAGGGAAATGAAGAGCATGTTCCCTCCACAGCTGGAAGTTAACGCTACCGAAGGCTATCGTCACCTTGGAATCCCCCGGCCCGTCTTGAGGCTTCGGTTGGCAGATGGCCTCGTGGGTCGCCGCGAAGATTTCGGAGCGGCCTTCGCATCCTTCGGCCCGAAGCGCCCATTCGAAGACAGCCAGGCGGACGATCGCGTTGGGAGACAGTTGAGGCAGGGTTATGTGGAACAAGTCCAGCACCTCTGCCAAGAAATCCACAGCCGGCAGTCCCAAACCTGCCTCAAAAAAGGCTTCGAAGACCACCACCTCTCCGCTTCGGGGTCGTGGGGTTGACTCTGTCCCAGGAACTCGAGTCCTCATTCCTGTCCCCAGCTTTCCTTCCACTGCCTCTTCTATTGATTCAGCAGTGCTCAACGACTGGCCGATGAGGAAGCTTTGCGCAATTTTCTTCTTGGAAGGCGGGCGGAGCGCCCGAGGGTTCCTGGGCCAAGCACCGCTCGGACCTCCCGCCATTACCGCTGCTGCCGAAGCAGCCCACGCCTGTCTCTGCGCCAATGTGTTGGCCGCCGCGGGAGTGGTGTGGCTAGTTCTCGCCATCGCTCTCAAGTGCTCAAGGAGTTGGAAGATTGGGAGAAAGGGGAATTGCAGGTGGTGAATGCGGTAAAAACTCTCGGTTAATCTCCGTTTTCCCCTTTTATAACCATACGATCAGTACTACTCTTCGGGTAGTTTCACTTTGCAGGTCCTGCCTCCGTCACCGACAAGCGGGCCCGGTCACTGGAACGGCGTATGAACCGCTGAAGAAATCGACCGTTACCTTTTTTACAGAGGGTAACGGCTATCTGCGCCGTAACGGTCGTATTGACGGTACCCCACGACGTTCGCCCTCCGTAACCGTCTCCACGACAAAGGGCACTCCGTAACCGTCTCCACGACAAAGGGTACTCCGTAACCGTTTTCGCGACGCTCCATGCTCCGAAACTGTTCCATTCCCAGGGAGTTCTCTCACTGTGCCAAAACTCGAGGACGAAGGTTCTAAAATATTGGGCCCAAAATCCTGGGCTAAGTCATAACATCTTCGAATTCCCTTTAAGCCTCAGAAACTGGAAATGTTCCTTTCGTATACTGCCTTCTTTCTAAAAACAGGTTATCTACAGAAAGACGTATTCGAGGGGCTACTGTTGGGGGAAATTACTTTATTTCCAAGACTTAAAGACTAACCCTCCGTGGGCTCAGGGAAGATCCCGAAGGTGACGGACTGCTGTTCGAAGCATACGTCAACACGGCCGGAGGGTGCCACGATGCGAAGTCACAGAGGACCCTCCGAAGGGAAGAAGGAGGCCTCGAAGCAGGAAGACGTGATTGATTGGATGTCCAGCTTATCCATCTACCCTACGGCACTTTACCGTGTATAACCTTGTTTATAATACCGAATAATTTCTACTATGTCAGTTGTAATGTAGGGGTAAATAGGTCTTTTCCTTATGCCTTTTTTCCTATAAATACCCCCCATTGTACCTTGTAAGAAGGATCCAGAACTAGTTGTTCAAACACACGCATTCGGACCTCTTGAGTTATTATCCTTTACGGAGGCCTCGAGTTCGTCCTAAAGCACAAACCTCTTGTTTGTTCGTTCTTGATTACCGAGAACCTGTTGGTGTAACTTTTACGCCAACAACATCCAAGACAAGCCAAAACAAGAACACGACGCACCACCGAAACCCTCGGCACACAATTACTCCATTTTACATCAAACCCCTCGATGCACTCAACCTAACACACAACCAATCGCTCAACCACTCGATTCCTCAAACACTCATCCTTGTCAATCACTCATCATCCAGACCAAAACCACCCTTGGTTTCATAATCTCCCCCTTGATGAGTGCATTGACAACCCCAAACAAAGAAATGATGAGGATTGCAAGTTAAGCGCACAAGTGACCATAAAAACTCATAAAATAGCAAAACATGTCACTTGGTAAAAGATCTCCCCTCTTGGGCAAAAGTCTTATGCAAGGCAAGGCAAAAGAATCAAAAGCATCTCATCTTAAGGCATGATGAAAACTCCCCCTTAACCAAGCAATCGAACAGTCAAGGCAAAAGCATCATGTAGACCATTTCTCCCCCTTTGGCAATGCAGTCATCAAGGAGATAAAAAGATGAAAGAGGGGAATGAGTGTAAAGCAGATATGTGAGCTTCTAAAACATGAGCAACTGCAATTATAGTACAAACAATCATTCGTCTTGATTATTGTCTAAAAGTACTGAAACACACGCTTAGATGAATACCATCCAAACAAAAGGCATGAGCAAGTATTTTCAGGTTTTAACAAATAAAACCATCATCGTGCACTCTTGAGATCTTCTCCAACTTCGCTCGGCCTCCCTGATCCTCCAGCATCGAGCTCTCCACTTGACCCTTGATCACTCGGCATCGACAGTCGGTCAGCATCTCCACCCTGCACATCCAAGACAAGCCAAAACAAGAACGCGACGCACCGTCGAAACCCTTGGCACACAATTACTCCATTTTACATCAAACCCCTCGATGCACTCAACCTGACACACAACCAATCGCTCAACCACTCGATCGCTCAAACGCTCATCCTTGTCAATCACTCATCATCCATACCAAAACCACCCTTGGTTTCACACCGATCAACCGATTACAAATCAGAACTTCTAGTTTGCACTCTTTGTCTGTGAATAAGAAATAATGGGAACTTTCTATTCCAAATCGGAACTTCTGATTTGAGCTCTCAGTTTCCCAAACCATAAATCATTATAACTTCCGATACCATATCGGAACTTCTAATTTGAGCTCTCTATTTCTAATTCATAAAATAATTAGAACTTCCGATTCCAAATCAGAACTTCTGATCCTGCAAGAATTTTCTTAGACACAATTCCTTCAATCTCCCACTTGCACAAGAACCAATTCTTAGCATGTTTCCCAATCTACCACCTTAAGTGTGTGACCCGATAGGTTCATACACAAACAGTTGTTCACCAGAAACCTTTTTCATCTCACTAATGAATAGCGGTACCTAGCAACACATATTGACCCTCGAAAACATAGAAACTCAAATTTTCACTGAACCTTGATATATGCATGCACTAGTCACTTTACCACACGACATCAGTCAAGCTAAAGGCGAGATACATGCCAACATTGTTGGTTAGCTTGACATTTCACTCGAACAAGTATCAAATTCAAATCATGACTAACTCTTTAGTCATAGTGGCATGGTCATGCACTTTTCCAATCAAACTACCTCGAGGGGTCTAGAGACGTCTCTCCCATTATTAGGAGGGGTAAATTCTATCTTTACCGCTCATATCTCATGACATGTTTCACAACACACCTAAAAACAACCCTTATGACTATCTACCCAGTTACGATATAACATTAGGAAGCATCTAAGTGTGTCACTCTGCATTCTGGAATCAAATGATGATCTCAGATCCGAGGACTCTACATGTACACTATTTGAGATGACAACTGATGGCACATCACAATCCTAGCAATATCTCAAGTGGGTCTATCCAACAACATGTTCTCCAACATGTGTCAACTTCTTTGATTTGACATCCTCATGTCTATGATCGGTGAAACATCATCATCAATCAGCTAGATGTGCTAATCTATGTATCATCACTGTCCCACATGATGATAAGACTGGGGATACCTTTTTGAACAACATCATTATAAAACAAAGAGTTTCATAGAAAAGTCATCAACTCATCAATCAATGTAAATGATATTTATTCAAGGAACAAGATAACAATTATACTCATACATAAGCATAGACACTACGAACATCTTCCACATACACATGACTCACTCACACTATGTTCAAATCCGTGTGCACCTTGCTAATCTTCACATCACCTCTCTCTATGATCTCTCGGATCAGGTGATATCACCGAAGTATATGTTTGGACTTCTGGTGTGACCTAGGATCTTTGGCTTGCGCAATGGCACCACTATTATCACAATGGAGGTCCATTGGACTGGACGAACTAGGAACAACACTCAACTCAACGACCTCCCTTGTATCTTATGAAGTTGCAATATTCTTAGCTTTTGTTGTAGAATTAGCCACTGTCTCTTGTTTTGAACTCTTCTAACTCACCGTGCCTCCATTGTGGCAGAACACGAAACCATATTGCGATAGAGAATCATCTTTATCGGTCTAAAAGCTATCATCGGTGTAACCCCTTACAACGAGCTCTTCATTACCACCGTAAACTAGGAACATATACGTAGTTCTTTTCAAGTACTTGAGGATATTTTTTACAACCGCCTAGTGACTTTCACCCGGGTTTGACTGGTATCTGCTCGTAACACTTAGATCATAGGAGACATCTGTGTGTGTACATAACATGCCATACATGATGGACCCAATCACGGAGGTATATGTGACCACACTCATTTTCTCGAGATCATTAGGTGTCATGGCACACTGAGTCTTACTAAGAGAAATACCGTATGCCATTGGTAGAAAACCCTTCTTAGAATTCTCCATTTTGAACCACTTCAAAACCTTGTCAATGTACATACTCTAACTTAATGCAATTAGTTGCTTTGATCTATATCTATAGATCTTTATGCCCAAAATGTATGCTGCCTCTGCAAGATCTTTCATTGAGAAACTATTTTTCAATGAAGTCTTGTTAGCATTCAACAAAGGAATGTCATTTTTGATCAACAATATGTCGTCCACATATAAGACAAGAAATACAAGTGAGATCACACTAGCCTTTTTGTAAACATAAGGCTCTTCTCCATTCTTGATAAAGCCAAACCCTTTGACTACCTTATAAAAATGAAGATTCCAACTCTAAGAAGCTTGTTTTAGCCCATAAATGGACTTCTGCAACTTACAAACTTTCCCAGTATTTTCTAGATCGTCAAGACCTTCAAGTTGTGTCATTGTTAGTGTGTTTTTTGTCACACTTTGACACACGCGTGGCCTAGGAGATCTGCTTAACTCTAGTGCAGGTCCTACGTTCTTAGAAAAAGGGGTTCAAGGCGTGCCAATCAGTTTGACCCTGCAACTTATAAGGAAATATGAAAATGTGGTCAATAGCATAGCCTATCGGCTATCGAGCCGATGACCGTGATGAGGATAGGATATTCGTGGAATATCATATTGATCGGCCATATGGCCGATGACCAGGGTTGAAGAAATCGGGCGAGCGTGCCATCGGCCGATAAGATGGACACTTTTACCACACATGCCGATGAGCGTTCTTTCCGATGGCAAATAAGATGCAGCATTGAATTAAAGATAACCCATCGTCTTGTACTCCGACAGAAATAAATAAAATGTGCTAGATAACATGTTTATATCATGAAAATCATCACAATAACTAGATCGGACCTAACCAAGACAATAGCTAATCACAATGATCTTAATAATATATCAAAGTATTAGACATGCTTTATTTAGATGAACGGTATACAAAATGAAAAAGATGCAATAGCAAGAGATGTCGGACTTAACTGATGAAACCTCAAACTACCACACCTAGATCACATCAATCTAAGAGATCAATCTGATGCAGCCTTAGACCTAGACAATACACAGAGAACCGACGACCGTACTATTTCAACGTTCACCTCAAGAGATCACATCAGTCCTGTGCTTTAGGAATCATCGGCGATGGCCACCATCGACGCAATCCCCGAGGTAAAATTTTGACATCTTCCCCTTTCTTCGGTTTCCCCTGGCTCGTTCATTTTTCTTCACTCCCTTTTCACTATTTTTTCTTTACGCTTTCTTTGTAGAACTTGCGGAACCAGGTTTTGATTCCCCTTGCTGACCACGCGACTCACTGATTTCTAGGTCCGATGGGTAACCTTGATCCCATTGAATTTATCAATGCGCAGACCAATCAGATCCCCTTCAAACATTCTGCCATGCTTTCTTCTGATTGACATGTTAGCTTTAGGTCTTTCCCTTCCCCACTTCCTGGCTGGCGTGATTGGTACCTTAGGGTATCATCCGTCAATTGTCCGTCTTGGGAAGAAATCAACATCGGCCATTATATCGGCCTTTCTCTTGCTGAACCTTATAAGAACGAGTCGCTCCTTCCTACTGCTTGCTATTTTTGGTCTGATAATTTTAACACCTTTATTTTCCGCAGTGGTCCGATGAATCCTTGTCTTCTTGATGTACTTGCTTTGACCTCCCTTGACATCACTTTCCTTTGCAATCCTTTCTCTTTCCACTTCAAGGTGACCCATCGTCTTGGTGTAAAATCCACCGGTGGCTGGAGCAAGTATATTATGAAGCACAACAAACAGACTGACCCTATTGACACCGAAGAACACATTGCCTTCCTTAATCTCTGGTTGGAGCGGTTTGTGTTTTGTGGATCGACCCTAGGTCCAACCACCCAACTCCAATTCTTGGCCGAGCAGCTTGTCGCCGAAAAGAAAATCCCTCTCGGTTGATACCTCCTTGGCACCACTTATCATCTTCTCTATCAGGTATCGGCCGGATTATTGGCTAGTGAGTCTGTCGGTCACTTTGGTGGCCCTTGGTGGTTTTTACAACTTTGGCTCAACGTTTACTTCAACGAAGTGACCGATGATTCCCCTTTTTCCTTGATGGAATTCCTTGGGGATCACTCCGAATTGGCTGCTCCTGTATATCGCCAATGTTTGTCCTTGGGCGAAGCAGCCTCTTATCGGTTTCCTTCTCGATTGTCGCCTGATTCCTTGAGCTTTTGGTTCACAACTTTTTACTGCAGTCTTGGATTCGAGAAGATCATCTGGTTTGCATATGAATACTTATCTGAGTATGAATACCCTCATGAATTTCTCTTGACCGACGTGTGCCGGAGCGAGAGGTCCATCACCATTTTCAAAACATTGACCACTCCTTGCCTTCTGTCCATCAACTTCACCACCCGACAGGCTTCTTATGAATTTTATCACCCGACTATCTGCTCGCGGCAGTTAGGGTTTGGCCAGCTTCCTCCTCACCTATTCTTTATCGGCTGAATCCAATTCCACGGAGAAATTGTGAATGCCCGGGAGTATGATCAACTATCCGGAATAGCCAATGGGGCGCCCTATGGCGACCTCGCTCCTTGGTTGGCTTGTACCATTGGGTCTATTGACTTTGATGCATGGTGGGGCGAATCAGTGCTACATATTTTTGATCGGCCTTTGAGGTTGTATTGTGAACGTATACATCCTGGTTATGCCGATGATTCCTCATTGGTACGTTTCTGTGGGATCGGATTAGGCGACTAGAGGGGGGTGAATAGGGGCCTCGACAAATTCTCGTGAATAAGATGGCCTGTTGTAACACCCCAAATTTCCAAAAAAATAAAAATATTATTTAAACCAATTTCCTGGAATTTATATTTCTGAAAATACCTTTAATAACCTTTTATTCCCTTTTGAACTACAACATAGAGTTAATGACCAAACCAGGAGCTGAAAATTTTTGTATACACTGCCAGGGCCAAGATATATTTTTGAGAATTTTCACAAATTTTTATCCACTTTGGAAATACCCCAAAAGATTTAATCTATTTTCTGCAATTATTTTAAATCGGAAAACATTTAAAAACAGTAATGGGCCTTTCCCCCTCCCTTCTCCCTCTCCCGGCCGGCCCAGCCCGCCACCCTCGCCCGCCTTAGGCTGACAGCCCGACCCCACCAGTCGGCGCCGAACGCTTTCCCTCGCGCGCGCGCCCGACACCCCGGCCCCACCCGTTAGCTCGCTCTCTCGCGCGTCCGCGCGCGCTGGCCAGTGGCCCCCACCTGTCAGACCCGTCGTCAACCTCGCGCCGTCGCCCCCAAATCGCGCCGGCCGACGACCCCCACCTCGGATCCGCCTCGCTGGCCCCTCCCGCATTAAATTGACGCCATTATTCGGTTCCCCGCGCCCGGCCGACCGTTTCTCCCCGTTAAACCACGCCATCAAGCCACGGGATTGGCGCTCGCGTGCATGGCCGAGCCTTACCGGCGCCATTGAAGACCTCCCCTCCCCTTTCCTTGTATTCGTCGCCCGTTATCCCTCGCCGACGACCCTATTTAAACCCCTCACCTCCGCCGCGTTCGGTTCACGTGTCCAATTGCGCTCAGACCAAACAGAACGCCCTCCATTCGGTTTTTAGCGCAACACCGCCGCCCGTCCTCCAGCCATCGATCGCCGTCGCCGGAGTCCCCCTCCGTCCTCACCGACCGCACCGCTGCGACCGCACGGACCTCACCGACCCCGGCCATAACTCCGTCATCGACGAACCCCGCCGGATCGCCGTCGCCGCCAAGGACCCGAACACCTTCACCGCCCCCGCTCGTCGCCGGCCTCGCTCCATCGACCTTTCTTCACCGCAAGGGTACCCTCGTGATCCCCGTAGTGCTCTCTTTCCGTTTTAGGCCTTAGCTTCGACCACCATCGCTCGCCGTGGCCTCTGGCCTGCTCGCCGTCGCCAGAGAAGACGACCGGAACGGGCTGAGTACCCGTGCCGTGTCGGATTCACGCGCGACCGTGCGATCTGGATCCAACGGTTACGATTAATTCCCGCGTGCAATTTAATCAGATCCGTTAGATCTCGGCGAAGGGGTACGTTATAATCTCAGCCGTCCATTAGTTTTAAAACCCCGCATCGCATCTAAGTCGTTCATCGCGTACCGGTTCGATGTTTTAATCACAGCCGTCCACGTCAACTTAAGCGCCCCGCCTCGCCTGCGCACGTTGGATCTGGATCCAATGGTCCAGATCGATCCGGCGCACGCGCACAGCGCGCGGGTTCACCGTGGGCCTGGCTCACCGTGGACCCTAGAAGATTTAAATTTGAAAATAAATTCCAAAAAAGGTTTAAAACTTGTAAAATTCATATCTGGCGCATTTGAACTCTAAAAATTGCCATTCCAATTTCAGAAAATTCATAATATTATTCTCTACATGTTTATGCAATAAAAACAGTAGGTTTACTTTGGACATTTCATGTTTATTTAAATGAACATTCAAATACCCTTAGGGTAAAAATGTAAATTTAAATTATTTAAATTCCAGTAAAGTTTGTATTTATTTATTTCCCGTTGATATGAACAAACCACTAAGTTTTCCATGGAACTTTCATTTTAAATTTATTAGAGAACTTACAAATGAGAATAACCACTTTTAAAACCCTTTTCCAAAGGACAACACTTCATTTTAATTTCTTTTAAAATTATTTATAAACTGAATTTCAGAACCCTAACAACTTGATTTATTTTTAATCAAACCAACTTAAACCTATGTGATTATTATGTGATGTTATATTGTTTGGTTGAATGTTGTATTTATTTTATTTTACTTTATTATATTGAAAAGACTACGACGCCGTCGAGGAGCCGGAATACTTCCCGGAAGTCCCTCCCTCGCCTTTCGCTGAACAAGGCAATTCACCAAACCAATCTTTTGAGCATATTGAACCCATGTTTTATTAAACTATCGCTAAAACACATAGGTTATACATGCATTAGTCAAATGAAACCCTTACAATATATTTATTTAGGATCCCCGACCTTGATGTGCAACCCAAGCCATGCTATCTCGCCTAACCTCCTTGTCACCTTATGATTAATGATATTAGCTAGTGTCCAATGTATTGACACGATCGCTATAGGATAAAAAAAATGAGTCGTAGCAAAATGGTTCCACTATATGATCCCCGTTACTTCTTATCCTTGGAATTCTGTCGGTGATGAGTTATGGTTGTGAGTGTATGCATGGTGGGTTCCGGGTGCAAGCTCGGGCATTGGTCGGTGCACCCGGGGCACTATAAGGACCGGTCTGAGGGATCCGTTGCAATACACTTCCGTACTAACCACAAGTCTAATGGGTAAGTCCTAATAAGGTATGGAGTGTTCCAAACCGAGGCCACCATTTGGAGATGGGTCAAGCAGCACCTGCGGGTGGCTTGTACCAATGTGGCGCAAAAGGGGGTGCGACGTTAGCCGGGATGCGGCCCGGCGCGCTGGCGAAACCTAGAGCGGGTGGTTATCACTTGGAGCATTTCATGCTGAAGTTTTGGCACGAGTTCCCGTGGTATGGGTCATCTCGTTTGGGATGAGTGCGTGCCTTGTGGGTACAGTAGTACATCTCTGATCAGAGTCTTAAATCTTTTCGAAAAGCCGAGCCCACGGTCAAGGGCGGGTTGCGTGACATCCCACAGTTAGATTACTTTGAATATGTATGTGCATGATGGTTTGACATGTAAGGACTGTTGCGCGAGGAGGTAAAACGTACTCCTCGAGTTAGATGATGATGTTGATATTCATGTTTACTTTCCCGCATGATTAAAATTTGACTACACTAAATGCAATAACTGAAAATGTACTTTTCCGCACTATTAGCCATTACCCTTCCTTGTTTATTATCCTGCATTATTATTTGCATTTGCGGTGGCTTGTTGAGTACTTTTTGTACTCATACCCGTTGGACCCCATAGAGGATGCCTACTACGAAGACGGTCTGGAGTAGCGACCCAGTCAAGCAAAGATCCTGAAGAAGGCGTTCGTCATGCTATTTACTTTTATTACTATTTTTATTTCAACTCTGATGTAATAATTATGGTCTGCGTACCATTAATACTGTCGTATGTACGGTTGTCGCATGATGAACCTCTTTTATTATTGTTTTTCTTACGAAATTCAATAATGTCTCGATTTCGATAAATCGGGGCGCGACAAGATGGTATCAGAGCCGACTTGACTGTAGGAAGCCAAACAGACCCACCTAGCCAATAGCTGCAGAAAATTATTTCTCGAAAACCTACTTTATAAACTTTGTTCCTCTCCTCACTTTTATTCAACTTGTTGTTTTGTAGATGTCTGTCTACCAAGTCCACAGCTACTGCCGCCACTACGAGGGCTTCGTCCGGGAGCTCCGAATGATGCTCACCTTCCTCGGGTTCCTCTTCGAGCCCGAATTCCAAGGAGTGTACCCCGACGAGTTCGCCGGACCTTGTGACGTCTCCCTCACCGTCCACGGCTCCGAAGAACACCTGCCACCCTACACCACCGCACTTGGGGGCCCGACCTTCGACGTCGCATGCCAACGAGTCGCCCTCCAGGCCCTCATGGAGCTGAGGATGATCTACGATGATCGTCTTCAGAACTCATCCTTCTGGCTTGTGCCGAAGCGTACTCCCGCCGCCCACCGTAGCATCTACCTCGGAGTTCACTCCGTGCGTGATCCGGTCATGGCCCGGCAGTCACGTCTTCTACAGGCTATGGACGATCTCTATACTGAGGCGGTGCTCGACGCCGACAAACACCATGAGGCGGTTGCGTTTCTTCATGAAGAAACGAAGAACTCGATCCAACAGAACGACGAGTTGCAGCGCAAGATCATGCAGCTGCAGAAGGACATCGCTGAGATGGTTCCTCTCCTTCCAAGGAAGAAGAAGCCCATCCGTGAGCCCCTCCCTCGCCCCAAGAGGATCCCGCCACACCCCTCCCCCGCCAGACCCTCCACCAGCGCCCCTGCACCACGCCCCGGCCTCGTCTCCGACCCCATCATCGAGAACTTTCTCGAGCCCACCATCCCTCTGGAGCCGCGTACTCGTGGTTCCGAGAGTACGGAGACCGCCTCCGGTGGCGATTAGGCGTTAGGAGACGCTATCTTAAATAAAAACAAAATTTTGTATGTGGTGCTATCCACAACGGGTGTGTTGTGGACAGAATAAAAGCTTGATTGTAACGAACAATTTTTACCACTTTATATATATGCCTAAGCTTTGTGAGGTATTTTCAATTGTATTGTTGTTTCATCATCTTTTTGCCTTATAACGTTGTATATTCAGAAAATGGCCGACCACCAGAACACCGGCTCCAACAACGGAGAAGGAGGAAGCCGCGACGCACGCGAGGGTGTTGTACCCAACTGGGGTGCAATAGGCCCACGTCAGTCTGGGTCGCCCTCCGCCAACCACCCCACTTTGGCGGAGATGATGGATAATCAAAACCAGCTGATCACCGCCCTCCTCACCTAGATGCAGCACCAACAGGCTTAGTTGGACCGCCTGCAGACTGGGGAAGTCGCCCCTCGGGCACCAGCACCCGCACCTGCCCCACAACTCTCGGAGTTTCTACGCGTGCGCCCGCCCATCTTCTCAAGCACCACCAACCCAATGGAGGCCGGAGATTGGCTCCGCACCATTGGAAAGAAGCTTGAACTCCTCCCCTGCACCGACCGGGAGAGAGTGGCCTTCGCCACTCATCAGCTCCAGGGTCCCGACGCTGAGTGGTGGGACAACTATCGTGAGTCCCAGTCGGAGGACCACGTGGTGACCTGGGCGGAGTTCACCATCGCCTTCCGTGCCGCCCACGTCCCCGCCGGTGTCATCGCGGTGAAGCAGCAGGAGTTCCGCGACCTGCAGCAAGGTAGTCGGACTGTCATGGAGTACCTCCATGAGTTCAATCGCCTCGCCCGCTACGCACCGGAAGAAGTGCGCACCGACGCCCTCCGACAAGCCAAGTTCCTTCGGGGACTTAAGGATGAGCTGTCCATCTAGCTCGTCGCCACCGACTACGCCGATTTCCAACGACTAGTCAATAAAGCGCTCATCCAAGAGACTGAGAAGAATAAGCTAGACCTCAAGAAGAGGAAGATGATCGCCTTCAAGCATCAGCAGGCGAACTCTCAGAGGCTCCGCTTCGTCCCTCCGCCACCAGCGCCAGCCTACCATCCTCGGCCCGCCTACAGGCCACCTCACGCCGCCGGTGGACCCAACGCCGAGCATCCTCGCCCTGCTCCACCCGCTCCGGCCGCTCAGCCGATGCCAGCCGCCAAGGCCCCGATCTTGAAGGATCGCCAATGGAGGCCGGTCGTCTGCTTCAACTGCCGCAAGGAAGGGCACTATTCGCACCAGTGTCCTCACCCCAAGCAGCCCCAAGGCGCGGCACCCAACCAGGCAGTGCGTGCCCACGTCAACCACATCAACGCGGAGGAAGCTCAAGAGGCTCCTGAAGTCGTGCTCGGTACGTTCACTGTGAATTCCGTACTAGCCGTAATTTTATTTGACTCTGGAGCCACACATTCTTTCGTCTCGGAAGACTTTGTGAAAACCCACGACTTGGACGTACTCCCTCTATCCGTCCCCATGGTGATTGCCACTCCTGGCAATAGGACCTTAGCCCGCTTATACAGCCCTAAGGTTCAGATTGAGATCCAAGGAATATTATTTCGGGCCGAGCCAGTCCTTATAAAATGCACCGGACTCGACCTCATCCTAGGAATGGATTGGTTGATGAAGCACAAGGGAGTGATCGACTGTGCCAACAAGTCCGTCACAGTGGCCAACCCTAAAGGCACAGCCGTCACCTTTCGGATGACCAGTCGCAAACCACTCGAAGCATCCCTTCACTCGCTAGCTCTTGAAGAAGTAGCCATAGTCAAGGAGTTCACGGACGTCTTCCCTAAAGACCTACCAGGAATGCCTCCCAAGCGGGACATCGAATTCAAAATTGAACTTGTCCCCGGGACCACTCCAATCTCTAAGCGCCCATACCGGATGGCCGCCAACGAACTAGCCGAAGTCAAGAGCAACATCGAAGACCTAGAGCAGAAAGGGTACATCCGACCAAGTACCTCACCCTGGGGTGCACCGGTCATCTTCGCTATGAAGAAATACAAGACCAAGAGGATGTGCGTGGACTATAGGGCCCTAAACGACGTAACCATCAAGAACAAGTACCCATTGCCTCGGATCGACGACCTATTCGATCAGCTGAAAGGATCCTCGGTGTTTTCCAAGATTGACCTCAGGTCAGGTTATCACCAATTGAGGATTAGAGAAGAGGACATACCCAAGACTGCCTTCACCTCCCGCTATGGACTCTACGAGTATACAGTGATGTCGTTCGGACTCACGAATGCCCCGACCTTCTTCATGAACATGATGAACAATGTATTCATGGAGTTCTTGGATAAGTTCATCGTGGTATTCATCGACGATATCCTCGTTTACTCCAAGACCAAAGAAGAGCACGAGACTCACCTCCGTCTGACCCTCGGAAAGCTAAGGGAGCAGCAACTGTACACCAAATACAGCAAATGCGAATTTTGGTCATCTGAGGTGAAGTTCCTCGGCCATGTTATATTTGTCGGAGGAATAGCAGTGGACCCAACCATCGTTGAAGCGGTAACCAACTGGCTGCAGCCCACTACCGTGACCGAGATCCGAAGTTTTCTCGGATTGGCCGGATACTACCGCCGGTTCATCAAGAATTTTTCCAAGATCGCCAAGCCTATGACCAGACTTTTACAGAAAGAAGTAAAATTTGAATGGACCCCCGACTGCGAAGAAAGCTTCCAGACTCTCAAGAAGAAGCTCGTGTCAGCTCCTATTCTGACCTTGCCAGACATCCGGAAGGACTTCCACGTCTACTGTGATGCCTCTCGCTAAGGTTTGGAATGCGTCTTAATGCAAGAAGGGAAGGTGATATCATACGCCTCCCGACAACTGAGACCACATGAGCTGAACTACCCGACCCACGACTTGGAGTTAGCAGCCGTGGTTCATGCCTTGAAGATATGGAGACATTACCTTGTGGGGAATCGGTGTGAGGTCTTCACCGACCATAAGAGCCTCAAGTATATATTCACCCAACCAGATCTGAACCTCAGGCAAAGGAGATGGTTGGAACTGATTAAGGATTACGACTTGGGCATCCATTATCATCCAGGCAAGGCGAATGTGGTAGCAGACACCCTTAGTCGAAAAGGGTACTGCAACGCCATCATGATTCAGGACCACACTCCTTTACTTTACAAGGAGATGGAAAGGCTAAACCTAGGGATCACCACCCGGTCGTACCTCGCTGCCTTGGAGTCTCGGCCTGTCTTGATAGACCAGATCCGCGAGAAGCAGAAGGAGGACTCGGACATCTTGGAGATCCAGCAGAACATGAGAAAGGGTAAAGCCCCCGGATTTTCCGAGGATGAGCATGGTACCATCTGGTTCAGAAACCGGATATGTATACCCGACCAGCCTGAATTGAAGACTCTCATCCATCAAGAAGCCCACGATACTTTATACTCCATCCATCCCGGGAGTACAAAGATGTATCAAGATCTGAAGGAAAAATATTGGTGGGTCAGCATGAAGAGAGAAATAAGTGAGTATGTGGCCAAGTGCGACACATGCCGGGAGTCAAGGCAGAGCACCAGAGACCTGCCGGACTTCTCCAACCCCTCAAAGTCCCTGAATGGAAGTGGGAGGAGATAGGAATGGACTTCATCACGGGACTGCCCAGAACCCAAGCTGGTCACGATTCTATATGGGTAATCGTTGACCGACTCACCAAGGTAGCTCACTTCATCCCGGTCAAGACAACTTACACGGTCGCCAAGTTGGCTGAGTTGTATATGAACCGGATCGTGTGTCTTCAAGGAGTTCCCAAGAAGATTGTATCTGACCGTGGGAGTCAGTTTACCTCCAAGTTTTGGAAGAACCTTCAATAGGAACTCGGCACCCGACTGAACTTTAGCACCGCCTATCATCCACAGACCGACGGTCAAACCGAAAGGGTCAACCAGATATTGGAAGATATGCTTAGAGCTTGTGCTCTAGACTTTGGTGGAATGTGGGACAAAAACTTGCGCTATGCAGAGTTCTCCTACAACAACAGCTATCAAGCCAGCCTGCAAATGTCCCCATTCGAGGCACTCTACGGACGTAAGTGCAGAACACTGTTGCTCTGGGATCAAACCGGAGAATCACAACTATTTGGGACAGATATATTGAGAGAAGCTGAAGAGAAGGTCAAGATCATAAGGGATCGGTTAAGGATAGCCCAATCCCGACAGAAGAGCTACGCCGATAACCGTCGAAGAGACCTAACCTTTGAGGAGGGCGATTATGTCTATCTCCGAGTCACTCCCCTCCGCGACACTCAAAGGTTCAACATGAAAGGCAAGCTAGCACCCCGCTATGTTGGACCTTTTCAGATCCTCCGACGGCAAGGGGAAGTGGCATATCAACTCGAACTACCTCCGTCTTTGGCAGGAGTTCATGATGTGTTCCATGTCTCCCAATTGAAGAAGTGTCTTCGCGTACCCACCGAGCAAGCCGACCTTCAACAGCTCTGTGTCCAAGAAGACTTGACCTACATCGAGAAACCCATCAAGATCTTGGAAACCAAAGAAAGAGTAACCAGGAGTCGTGTAGTTCACTTCTGCAAGGTTCAGTGGGACAACCACCCCGCCGAAGAAGCTACATGGGAAAAAGAAGACGAACCAAAAGCCCAATACCCCGAATTATTCGAGTGACGTTCCAATCTCGAGGACGAGATTCTTTGTAAGGGGGATAGGTTTGTAACACCCCAAATTTCCAAAAAAATAAAAATATTATTTAATTCAATTTCCTGGAATTTATATTTCTGAAAATACCTTTAATAACCTTTTATTCCCTTTTGAACTACAACATAGAGTTAATGACCAAACCAGGAGCTAAAAATTTTTGTTTACACTGCCAAGGCCAAGATATATTTTTGAGAATTTTCACAAATTTTTATCCACTTTGGAAATACCCCAAAAGATTTAATCTATTTTCTGCAATTATTTTAAATCGGAAAACATTTAAAAACAGTATTGGGCCTTTCCCTCTCCCTTCTCTCTCTCCCGGCCGGCCCAGCCCGCCACCCTCGCCCACCTTAGGCTGACAGCCCGACCCCACCTGTCGGCGCCGAACGCTTTCCCTCGTGCGCGCGCCCGACACCCCGGCCCCACCCGTCAGCTCGCTCCCTCGCGCGTCCGCGCCCGCTGGCCAGTGGCCCCCGCCTGTCAGACCCGTCGTCAACCTCGCACCGTCGCCCCCAAATCGCGCCGGCCGATGACCCCCGCCTCGGATCCGCCTCGCTGGCCCCTCCCGGATTAAATTGTCGCCATTATTCGGTTCCCCACGCCCGACCGACCGTTTCTCCCCGTTAAACCACGCCATTAAGCCACGGGATTGGAGCTCGCGTGCATGGCCGAGCCTCACCGGCGCCATTGAAGACCTCCCCTCCCCTTTCCTTGTATTCGTCGCCCGTTATCCCTCGCCGACGACCCTATTTAAACCCCTCACCTCCGCCGCATTCGGTTCACGCGTCCAATTGCGCTCAGACCATACATAACGCCCTCCATTCGGTTTTTAGCGCAACACCGCCGCCCGTCCTCCAGCCATCAATCGCCGTCGCCGGAGTCCCCCTCCGTCCTCGTCGACCGCACCGCTGCGACCGCACGGACCTCACTGACCCCGGCCATAACTCCATCGTCGACGAACCCCGCCGGATCACCGTCGCCGCCAAGGACCCGAACACCTTCGCCGCCCCCGCTCGTCGCCGGCCTCGCTCCGTCGACCTTTCTTCACCGCAAGGGTACCCTCGTGATGCCTGTAGTGCCCTCTTTCTGTTTTAGGCCTTAGCTTCGACCGCCATCGCTCGCCGTGGTCTCTGGCCCGCTCGCCGTCGCCGGAGAAGACGACCGGCACGGGCTGAGTACCCGTGCCGTGTCGGATTCACGCGCGACCGTGCGATCTGGATCCGACGGTTACGATTAATTCCCGCGTGCAATTTAATCAGATCCGTTAGATCTCGGCGAAGGGGTACGTTATAATCTCAGCCGTCCGTTAGTTTTAAAACCCCGCATCGCATCTAAGCCGTTCATCGCGTACCGGTTCGATGTTTTAATCACAGCCGTCCACGTCAACTTAAGCGCCCCGCCTCGCCTGCGCACGTTGGATCTGGATCCAATGGTCCAGATCGATCCGGCGCACGCGCACAGCGCGCGGGTTCACCGTGGGCCTGGCTCACCGTGGACCCGAGAAGATTTAAATTTGAAAATAAATTCCAGAAAAGGTTTAAAACTTGTAAAATTCATATCTGGCGCATTTGAACTCTAAAAATTGCCATTCCAATTTCAGAAAATTCATAATATTATTCTCTACATGTTTATGCAATAAAAACAGTAGGTTTACTTTGGACATTTCATGTTTATTTAAATGAACATTCAAATACCCTTAGGGTAAAAATGTAAATTTAAATTATTTAAATTCCAGTAAAGTTTGTATTTATTTATTTCCCGTTGATATGAACAAACCACTAAGTTTTCCATGGAACTTTCATTTTAAATTTATTAGAGAACTTACAAATGAGAATAACCACTTTTAAAACCCTTTTCCAAAGGACAACACTTCATTTTAATTTCTTTTAAAATTATTTATAAACTGAATTTCAGAACCCTAACAACTTGATTTATTTTTAATCAAACCAACTTAAACCTATGTGATTATTATGTGATGTTATATTGTTTGGTTGAATGTTGTATTTATTTTATTTTACTTTATTATATTGAAAAGACTACGACGCCGTCGAGGAGCCGGAATACTTCCCGGAAGTCCCTCCCTCGCCTTTCGCTGAACAAGGCAAGTCACCAAACCAATCTTTTGAGCATATTGAACCCATGTTTTATTAAACTATCGCTAAAACACATAGGTTATACATGCATTAGTCAAATGAAACCCTTACAATATATTTATTTAGGATCCCCCGACCTTGATGTGCAACCCAAGCCATGCTATCTCGCCTAACCTCCTTGTCACCTTATGATTAATGATATTAGCTAGTGTCCAATGTATTGACACAATCGCTATAGGATAAAAAAATGAGTCGTAGCAAAATGGTTCCACTATATGATCCCCGTTACTTCTTATCCTTGGAATTCTGTCGGTGATGAGTTATGGTTGTGAGTGTATGCATGGTGGGTTCTGGGTGCAAGCTAGGGCATTGGTCGGTAGCACCCGGGGCACTATAAGGACCGGTCTGAGGGATCCGTTGCAATACACTTCCGTACTAACCACAAGTCTAATGGGTAAGTCCTAACTAAGGTATGGAGTGTTCCAAACCGAGGCCACCATTAGGAGATGGGTCAAGCAGCACCTGCGGGTGGCTTGTACCAATGTGGCGCAAAAGGGGGTGCGACGTTAGCCGGGATGCGGCCCGGCGCGCCGGCGAAACCTAGAGCGGGTGGTTATCGCTTGGAGCATTTCATGTTGAAGTTTTGGCACGAGTTCCCGTGGTATGGGTCATCTCGTTTGGGATGAGTGCGTGCCTTGTGGGTACAGTAGTACATCTCTGATCAGAGTCTTAAATCTTTTCGAAAAGCCGAGCCCACGGTCAAGGGCGGGTTGCGTGACATCCCACAGTTAGATTACTTTGAATATGTATGTGCATGATGGTTTGACATGTAAGGACTGTTGCGCGAGGAGGTAAAACGTACTCCTCGGTTAGATGATGATGTTGATATTCATGTTTACTTTCCCGCATGATTAAAATTTGACTACACTAAATGCAATAACTGAAAATGTACTTTTCCGCACTGTTAGCCATTACCCTTCCTTGTTTATTAGCCATTATCCATTGTGCTTGGGGCAGTCGGCGATGAAGTGTCCTGGATCACCACACTCAAAGCAACCGAATTTTGTGCCGTGTCTTTTGAACATCCTTTTGTCATAGACACGACGCACCCGGTTGTTAAACAGACACAACTCATCATCTCCCAAAGACTCAAGCTGGTCCTCAGTGATAGACATCAAAGAGAACCCAACACAGCTCACAATAGAGGGATCAACAGAAGGTGTAGCAAGGGCCAGAGATTTTGATCCAGAACCAGTGAGATTTGATCTCAGCTGGATATCTACCTCAGTGGCCTTCAGCTTGCTAAACAACTAAGAAATGGTCAAGGTATCGTAAGAAGTGCTCTCAATGATAGAGGATACCTTGATCTCCCAGATCTTTGGGTCCAAGGTATGGAGAACCTTGAGCGCCTGCTCGTGATCTGAGACTAACTGAGCTCCCTCAGCCTTGTTGTCCCGAAGCTAGTTAATGATCGATTGAAAACGACCAAACAAAGCTTCAACAGATTCACCCAGCTTCTGAGTGAAGTTCTCGTACTCACGCCGGTAGGTCTGATAGAGCCGAGCCTTGACCTGGGCTGTTCCCTCATGGTGTGCCTTGAGGGTAGCCCAGATCTCTCTCGCAGTGGAGAGATGGCTCACACGCTCAAACTTAGTGGGACCTAAACCAGAAAAGAGAATGTTCATGGCTTTACTATTGCTCAGATGCTGGGCAATGATACCAGGAGTACCATGCTCAGCAACTGGCAAAATGACAAACGTGGCGTGAACGCAAATGTCCCAGATGTCCGTGCCCTGGCTCATGAGATAGGCTCGCATGCGAGTCTTCCAATAGTTATAGCCATAGGCTTCCAAGGACGGGACCTTGCCAGGAGAAGTCATGATCACTACTAGGGTTTAGAACCGGTTAAGGTATGGAAAAACCCTAACCTCGCTCTGATACCACTTGTAGGACCGAAAGTAGCGACCAGAGGGGGGGGGGGTGAATTGGCGCCTTAAAAATTCTTTCGAATATATGGCCTGTTCCCAATACCCAACGCACCTCAAAAGACTAAGCAACAGAGTATGAACAGATTGCCTAAGTCTACAGGTATCTAGCCTAGAAACAACTGAAGTCAAAACAGTGAACTACCAAAGCAGTGCAACTAGGCAGATAAACAAAGTATACTAGACATGTCAGGTCAAACTTCTCAATGAATGATCTAAGCAAATATAAAGTGAGATGAGAAGTTACTGTTCAGATGTGTCTCCTGTTCGGAACTTGGCGAAGCCTGCTTCGCAGGTCGAAGCCTGCTTCGGAGTTGCTCATCGAAGCCTACTTCGGAGGTCAGTTGCGAAGCCTGCTGGAGGGTGTTGTGAAAGTGCCGAAGGTTTGTTTGGTTTAGCCTAGTTCATTTGTGACATAGTGCGAAGTGTGCTTCGTAGCGAAGTATGTGTATATCGAAGCTTGCTTCGAACAGTATACTTCGAAGCCAAGACTTCGAACAGAAAGGCAAAAGATAGGCGAAGCCAAACACACGACAGCAAGAAGAAGTCGAACCCTACACTCTACCTTCGAAGCTAGGTTGGTCAAGATATGTCAACCGAATCTGAGACCTTCGCTTCGAGGGTTAACTTTGAAAGACTAGCTCCGAACCTACACACTGTAACCTTCGAATATGACAGCAAGAAGGAACATGTCGAACGAAGTATACCAGAGAGACGTACTTCGGAGCTAAGTTTGAAGCCTATCAAAGTAAGCTTCGCAAGAATAACCAAAGTATCCAAACAACGAAGTGTACCCTCGCAAAGATGATCGAAGTAGGTAAAGTTGACAGCACAAAAACGTACTTCGAAGTCCTCGAATATGTCAGCTCGAAGCCTACCTCACGGGGCTGAGGGCTTCGAACAGAGAGGGTGCCTTCGCCAGAAAACAGCCAGAAAAGGTTTTCAGCCCTATCTACTTCGATCAAAAAGCTGCGTAGAAAAGCAAGCTAGAGTACTAGTGTACTGTTGCTACAGGAAGTAGTACTACTTGCTACAGGCAAGAACTAGTACTCTTCACGAAGAATAGAAGCAACAGAGACACAAAACCCAAGGAATAAAATCGCTGCGCACAACACACGAAGCTTCAGATCCAGAGAAATCACTGCACACCCCACGATAAAACCAGGAAATAAAATCTCACTGTATTAAGAAGAACAGAGGGGACGTAGGAATCCAAATGGAATGAACAGGAGCCTGGCGGCGCATCAACAGGAAAGAGAAGACAGTGAACAAAATGACCCGAAGGAATAAAAAGAGATTTCAGCAAAAAGGGTAGTCCAACCCTAGGGATTGGGGCCCTATTTATAGGCTGCCCAATGGCCTAGAATTTTCCACCAGCCCCTTAGGGTTTTTACAGACGCTAAAATAAAGGAAAAGACTCAACTGCCCTTAGGAATTTTACAGACATGACTGACTGACTGTGGGCCTAGAGATACAGATGACTTATCCGGAAGCTAAGCTTTCGTAGCGACTACAGCTTCTCTTCTGGACAGTCCGATACAGAATCAACGGTTGTCAGTTTTGCGCCGAAACTGACAAAGCCTCCACCGACTTTGCACCAGGTACCCGGATTGGGCCGGCCTAATTCCACAGCTCTCTCAGCCCGGCAATCACTCACCGCCCGTGTACCTGAGTCAACCCTGGTCAACAGCCCAGTGGGTCTTCTACTGCTTCTGGCCCATGTACCCGGATTGGACCAGCCCGACTTCGCAGCCTCCTCTGCTCGACAGTCGCTTGCTGCCCGTGTACCTGAGTCACACGCGGCCCACGAAACAGCAGATCTTCATTCTTCTCAGTCCTCTTTGACTATCGTTGACAATGACTCATCACATCTGGAGCCATGAGGCCCACGCTATTCAGCATGGCTCCTCACCCTAGGACTTATATTAACCATATTTTCTTACAAAAATTACTTACCCTCTCATCTTCTGAAGTTTCACAAAAATTTTATCTCTTTTGTAGATGCCGGTCCATACCATGAGTGGGACACTTCGCGACGAGGCCGGATTCATCCGCGAGCTTTGCATGCTCGTTGAATTCCTTAGATTCGTCCATGAGCCCGCATTCCACGGAGTCTTCCCCGACGAGGACGAGAGCTACTGCGAGGTCACCATCGTCATCCAGCCCTCTACGCAGACAGCCCACACTTATCGAGCCGGAGGACCTACCTTCTTGGTTGCCAGTCAGCGCACCGCCCTTCAGGCCCTCACCGAGCTCCGGGTGATCTACGACAACGAGCTCTACGACACGGACTACCGCTTCGTGCCCCTCCGCACCCCAGGGAGCCCACACAGTGTCTACGTCAGCATACTCTCCCAGCGCCACTCCGCTGTTGGGCACACTGTACGTTTGTTGGAGGCAATGGACGATCTCCACTATGAAGCCCTGTAGGATGCCAACGGATAGCGTGACACGATTGACTTCTATCGTCACTCTTCGGAGGATCTGAACCGCGAGAACGGAGAACTTCGTCGCCGTGTCCAACAGAGGTTCTGCGCGACAAGCACGGCAAGCCCGTGATATGTTTCAACTGCCACCAGGAAGGGCATTATTCCCACTAGTGCCCCCACCCCAAGCGTGCACAAGGAGTCATGGCTAACCCTGCCGTCCGCGCCCGCATCAACCATGTTTCCGCCAAGGAAGCTCTAGCCTAACCAGAGATCGTCATGGGTAAGTTCACGGTACATTCGGCCCCTGCAGTGGTACTATTTGATACTGGAGCTACGCACTCATTTATTTCAACAACTTTTGTGGAGAAGTATAATCTGAACAAATGTGAATTAGCAAGACCAGTACTAATAGCCACCCCTGGCAAACAAACCCAAGCCCATTCTTATAGTCCAAGGGTATGGGTAGATATCCAAGGCACAATATTCTGGGCCGACCCCATCCTAATAGAATGCCAAGGCCTGGATCTAATTCTAGGAATGGATTGGCTCAACAAACACCAAGGTGTGATAAGATGTGCCCGGAGGCAAGTAATGGTGACCAGTGAAGAAGGGACTGTTGTCACGTTCCAGATGCCAAGTCAGAAGTCCGGAAGACCTCGTCTACACCAGATTACCTTGGAGGAGATACCAGTGGTCTGCGAGTACCCAGACGTATTTCCGGAGGATTTACCAGAGATGCCACCCAAAAGGGACATCGAGTTCCGGATTGATCTAGTACCCGGAACCACTCCCATCTACAAGCGACCGTATCGGATGGCCGCCAATGAGCTAGCTGAGATGAAGTAGCAACGGGAGGATCTTGAGAAGAAGGGATACATCAGACCTAGCACATCCCCATGGGGAGCCCCCATCATCTTCGTTGAGAAGAAGGAGGACAAGGCTAAGCGTATGTGCGTGGATTATCGAGCCTTGAATGAGGTGACCATCAAAAACAAGTACCCGTTACCCAGGATCGATGATCTATTTGATCAGCTAAAAGGAGCCACAGTATTTTCCAAGATCGATCTGCGGTCTGGTTATCATCAGCTAAGGATTCGAGAAGAGGACATACCCAAGACGACTTTTACCTCTCGTTATGGACTTTATGAGTGCACTGTCATGTCCTTTGGATTGACCAACGCCCCGACTTTCTTCATGAATATGATGAATAAGGTATTCATGGAATATTTGGACAAGTTTATTGTGGTATTCATAGATGACATTCTCATCTATTCCAAGGACAAAGAGGAACACGAGACTCACATCCGATTGACCTTAGGAAAACTAAGGGAACACTAGTTATATGCCAAGTACAACAAGTGCAAATTTTGGACGGTGGAAGTAAAGTTCCTTGGACATATCATCTCTGCACAAGGTATCACAGTAGACCCTGCCACCGTGAAGGCAATTACTGATTGGCTGCCACCCACCAACGTATCAGAGATACGAAGTTTTCTTGGTTTGGTAGGATACTACCGTCGTTTTATCTAGAATTTTTCCAAGATAGCCAAGCCTGTGACCAAGTTGTTGCAGAAGGGAGAGAAGTTTGAATGGACTCCCGAATGCGAGAAAAGTTTTCGCACCCTCAAGACCCGGCTGGTGTCAGCACCCATACTGACCCTTCCAGATGTAAGGAAGGACTTCCATGTCTATTGTGACGCATCTCGCTAGGGATTGGGATGTGTTCTTATGCAAGACGGGAAGGTTGTCTCGTACGCCTCTCGGAAATTGAGACCCCATGAGCTGAACTACCCTACGCATGACCTAGAATTGGCCGCTGTTGTGCACGCCCTGAAAATATGGAGGCATTATTTGGTCGGAAACCGCTGCGAAGTCTTTACGGATCACAAGAGTTTGAAGTATATCTTCACGCATCCGGATCTCAACCTTAGGCAAAGGCGATGGTTAGAATTAATAAAGGACTACGACTTAGGTATTCACTACCATCCCGACAAAGCAAACATGGTAGCTGATGCATTAAGTCGTAAAGGATACTGCACCGCCATCGTGATTCAGGATCACACGCCTTTGTTATATAAGGAGATGGAAAAGTTAAATCTCGGGTTAACCATAGGAGCCTATCTAACCACCTTGGAGACCCAACCAGTCCTGTTCGAACAGATCCGAGAGGCTCAGTTAGAAGACCCAGATATAGCCGCCATTAAGAAGAACATGAGACAGGGCAAGGCCCCAGGATTTTCAGAGGACGAGAATGACACCATATGG
>JAAALK010000085.1:7901848-7955077 GCA_019279435.1 Zizania palustris
TCATAATCCATTGTCATCGTGATCTTCATTCTTTCACGAAGCTCTTGTAGGTGTTGTTCAACATATGGTCTCATAATCGCCAACTGATGCATACACTGTAATGTGATTCTCTTATTCTTTGATAACTATTGTCTCGTATGATTTTCCTGCCTTTAGTTCCTTTACCGGTGAGTCTTCCATGGTGCCGCGACACGGGAACTCCTATTGGTCTTCCATCTCTTATGTAATCTGCATAGCACTCAATGACTTCCTCAGTCGTGTAGCCCTCTATCATGGAACCCTCTGGATAAGCACGATTTCGTACGTAACCCTTGAAGATAACCATTAGACGCTCGTACGCATACATATTGTGCAGGTACGTTGGACCGAAAACAAAGATTTGGTCTGCTATATGTATCATATAGTGCTCCATAATATCAAAATATGAAGGAGGAAAGCACATCTCAAGCTGACACATAGTCTCCCTCATTTGTTTACGTAATTCATTTAACTCTTCAGTATCGATCACCTTCTTTGATATGACATTGAAGAAGTGACACATGCGTGTTATCACCATCTTCAGAAATGAATGTTTGACTCCTCTTACTGCGATGGCGAGGAATAGCCCAAGCATAACATGACAATCATGAGTGTTGTAGCCGCTCATCCTCAAATCTGCTACGGAGACAATATTCTTTATATTCGTTGAGAATCCTGTTGGAACTCTAATTCCATGTAGACACCTGCAGATTGATCTTTTCTCGTCAATTGTGAGGTTATAGCTAGCAGCCGGAAGGAAAAATTTTCCATTGGCCCTTTCCTGTGGGTGAAGCTCGGGTCTAATTCCGAGAGTTTGAAGGTCCCTTCGTACTTTGAGTCCATCTTTTTATTTGCCCGGTATGTCTAACAAAATACCGATAGTGCTTTCGAAGACATTCTTCTCAACGTGCATTGTATCGATAGCATGACCAATCTCCAACTCCTTCCAATAGGGCAAATATCTAAAGAAGATCGACTGCTTTTTAAATGGAGCGTCCTTTGAAATTTTTTCAGATTTCTTCCTCTTCTTTCCGAAAACAACTTTGATATTCTTTACCATTTCGAATAGAAATTTGCCATCTCGATTTCGTGGAAGCTGTCCAAGCTCGATTGTACCGTCGAAATGGTTCCTATTTCTTCGAATTTGTGGTTTTTTTGGTAAAAATCTGCGGTGTCGCATATATATCGTCTTAACGAATGATGGAAGATGCATAGATTCTGTCTGGTCCACACACACTACACATGCTGTCTTTCCTTTAACCTGTCCTATTAGGGACATGCGTCCTGGGTTGTCAGCTATGGTGCAAAAGATTATGGCTCTTAGATTGAAGTGCTCTTTCTTGTGCTCATCCCACACACAGACACCATGTTCCCATAGACGTTTCATATCCTCCATCAAAGGTTCTAGAAAGATATCAATGTCATTGCCAGGTTGTTTTGGACCAGAAATTAGAGTAGTGAGCATAAGGTATTTTCTTTTATGGCACAACCATGATGGAATGTTGAACAAGCATAGAAAGACTGGCCACGTACTATGTGGGTTCCTCATCTCACCGAAGGGATTCATTCCATCCGTGCTAAGTCCCATCCTGATATTTCTAGGATCGTCCGAGAAATCTGGATGGGCCAAGTCAAATGATTTCCACTGCCTAGCATCCGCAGGGTGCCGAAGTTTTCCGTCCTTCTTTCGCCCAGCGAAATGCCAGATTAATAGTTCAGCATCTCTAGGATTAGAGAACATACGTTTCAAGCGATCAATCACCGGTAGGTACCACATTACTAAGGTCGGAACTTTCCTCTCCATCTTTTTTCCAGGATGGTCTTCAATAACATTTTTATTCCTCTTCTGCAACCTCTTATTATTCTTCTTCTGGTGGTCATTGTAGTCCTCCGCACAGTCATTTGGACGTTTGTATCGACTCGCGTTGCACTGCGGACATCTCTCTAACAATCCATACTCTTTTCGATATAGGATACAGTGGTTCGGGCATGCATGAATCTTCTGAACGCCCAAAGTCAACGGACAAATCATCTTCTTTGCTTGGTACGTATCAGATGGTAAACCATTGGGTTTTGGCAAAACCTTTTTTAGGAGTTGTAAAAGATCTGAAAAACTGGTGTCAGACCATCCATTGCTGGCCTTCAGTTTCATAAGCTCAAGAATTGTGTACAACACAGTATACTGCTTATCGCATCCGTGGCGTTCCTCGTAAAGAAGGTTTTTTGATGGTTTGTCAAGTGCTTCAAAGTTATCGTATCCTTTGGTTGTAGTTCTCTGCAACAACACCTCAGGCGCAACATTTCGCATCAGTTCCTCCACATCAAAGGCGTCATCATCATCATGTTGATCAACATCATCATGTGTTATGTCGGATGTATGATCACAACCTCTTCTATGTTGATGAGCATCTTGCGGCACATCAGAATCTTCAGGAGGATTTTGGCCCATCTCACCGTGTTTCGTCCATATATAATAGTTCTTCACGAAACCATTTTTCAACAAGTGAAATCGTATGGTTTCACGATCAGAACACGGATACATCGCTTCGTTTTTACAAACTTTACAAGGACAATATATTGCCTCTTCACTCTGACGGGAAGCATATTGTGCGGCAGCTTCAGTAAATTCAGTTACTCTGTTAAAATATGCCACCACATCTCCGTCGTTGGACGAGTACATCCAGGACCTGTGCTCCATCTAAAACATATATTATTTGAAAAAATATTAATAAAATCATTATTGTTAATTTTATTAATTTACAAATTGAAAATATATTGATTTATTATCGCTCATAACAACATTAATTAAAAATCCTCAATGCTTTAATTAAAACTACTTATTAAGCAGAAAAAATTATTAAATAAATTAACTATATTGGTTTCTCTCTCTCTCCAAACAACATAACTCTAGATCTATAATCATAAATCAAATTAAAAAAGAGATTAAAATGACGTAAATCAATATACAAGTGATGAATAATTGTGAGGAGGGTCATATTTGTTCATTTGGGAGAAGGTAACACCGTAAATGGAAGATTATTTGAAAATTTCTATTCACAAACCCTAAATTAGAAAAACGATAATAACTCATTGTATACATGATTAAATACAAAATAAATGTGAGATTCGGAATGGATTTACCTCCTAGAATGAAATCCTTCAAAAGAAACGAAAACAAAGCCTCCCCCCTCTTTATCTAGATTTTTGTCGCCATTGTACGGACAAAATTGAATGCGAACTCCAGTAGAGCTCGGGGAGGAAGACGCTGCGCATTTATAGCTAGAATAGTAGTGGCGGTCGCAAGTGATGTCATCATTACTTTAGTGGCGGCCATCTTAGCAGCGGCGGGCAGCACCAGCGCCCGCCACTGCTATTGGTACATTAGTGGCGGTCCGGGCTGACGTCATCACCGTCCGCCACTACTTTACCAGCAGTTGTGGCGGGCGCTGGTGCTGCCGTCAGCACCAGCAACTCTAGTGGCGGGCATCTAATGGCCCGCCACTACAGTGGTTTCGCCCAACGCCACTACAGTGACAGTTTGTAGTAGTGGCAAGAGAGGGGCTCGCGGATGGGCTTCTTCTTCCTTGGAAGGAGAGGAACCATCTCGGCGATGTCCTTCTGCAGTTGCATGATCTTGCGCTGCAACTCGCCGTCCTGTTGGATCAAGTTCTTCGTTTCTTCACGAAGAAACTCAACCGCCTCATGGTGTTCGTCGGCGTCGAGCACCGCCTCGGTATGGAGATCGTCCATAGCCTGTAGAAGACGCGACTGTCGGGCCATGACCGGATCACGCACGAAGTGAACTCCGAGGTAGATGCTACGGTGGGCGCCGGGAGTACGCTTCGGCACAAGCCGGAAGGACGAGTTCTGAAGACGATCATCGTAGATCATCCTCAGCTCCATGAGGGCCTGGAGGGCGACTCGTTGGCACGCGACGTCGAAGGTCGGGCCCCCAAGTGCGGTGGTGTAGGGTGGCAGGTGTTCTCCGGAGCCTTGGATGGTGAGGGAGACGTCACAAGGTCCGGCGAACTCGTCGGGGTACACTCCTTGGAATTCGGGCTTGAAGAGGAACCCGAGGAAGGTGAGCATCATTCGGAGCTCCCGGACGAATCCCTCGTAGTGGCGGCAGTAGCTATGGACTTGGTAGACAGGCATCTACAAAACAGCAAGTTAAATAAAAGTGAGGAGAGTAACAAAGTTTATAAAGTAGGTTTTCGAGAAATAATTTTCTGCAGCTATTGGCTAGGTGGGTCTGTTTGGCTTCCTACAGTCAAGTCGGCTCTGATACCATCTTGTCGCGCCCCGATTTATCGAAATCGAGACATTATTGAATTTCGTAAGAAAAACAATAATACAAGAGGTTCATCATGCGACAACCGTACATACAACAGTATTAATGGTACGCAGCCCATAATTATTACATCAGAGTTGAAATAAAAATAGTAATAAAAGTAATAGCATGACGAACGCCTTCTTCAGGATCTTTGCTTGACTGGGTCGCTACTCCAGACCGTCTTCGTAGTAGGCATCCTCTGTGGGGTCCAACGGGTATGAGTACAAAAAGTACTCAACAAGCCACCGCAAATGCAAATAATAATGCATGATAATAAACAAGGAAGGGTAATGGCTAACAGTGCGGAAAAGTACATTTTCAGTTATTGCATTTAGTGTAGTCAAATTTTAATCATGCGGGAAAGTAAACATGAATATCAACATCATCATCTAACTCGAGGAGTACGTTTTACCTCCTCGCGCAACAGTCCTTACATATCAAACCATCATGCACATACATATTCAAAGTAATCTAACTGTGGGATGTCACGCAACCCGCCCTTGATCGTGCACATTCAACCAAACAATATAACATCACATAATAATCACATAGGTTTAAGTTGGTTTGATTAAAAGTAAATCAAGTTGTTAGGGTTCTGAAATTCAGTTTATAAATAATTTTAAAAGAAATTAAAATGAAGTGTTGTCCTTTGGAAAAGGGTTTTAAAAGTGGTCATTCTCATTTTTAAGTTCTCTAATAAATTTAAAATGAAAGTTCCATAGAAAACTTAGTGGTTTGTTCATATCAACATGAAATAAATAAATACAAACTTTACTGGAATTTAAATAATTTAAATTTACATTTTTACCCTAAGGGTATTTGAATGTTCATTTAAATAAACATGAAATGTCCAAAGTAAACCTACTGTTTTTATTGCATAAACGTGTAGAGAATAATATTATGAATTTTCTGAAATTGGAATGGCAATTTTTAGAGTTCAAATGCGCCAGATATGAATTTTACAAGTTTTAAACCTTTTCTGGAATTTATTTTCAAATTTAAATCCCCTCGGGTCCACGGTGAGCCAGGCCCACGGTGAACCCGCGCGTTGTGCGCGTGCGCCGGATCGATCTGGACCGTTGGATCCATATCCAACGTGCGCAGGCGAGGCAAGGCGCTTAAGTTGACGTGGAAGGCTGTGATTAAAACATCGAACCAGTACGCGATGAATGGCTTAGATGCGATGCGGGGTTTTAAAACTAACGGATGGCTGAGATTATAACGTACCCCTTCGCCGAGATCTAACGGATCCGATTAAATCGCACGCGGGAATTAATCGTAACCGTCGGATCCATATCGCATGGTCGCGCATGAATCCGACACGGCACGGGTACTCAGCCCGTGCCTGTCGTCTTCTCCGGCGACGGCGAGCGGGCCAGAGGCCACGGCGAGCGATGGCGGTCGAAGCTAAGGCCTAAAATGGAAAGAGGGCACTACGGGGATCACGAGGGTACCCTTGCGGTGAAGAAAGGTCGACGGAGCGAGGCCGGCGACGAGCGGGGGCGGCGAAGGTGTTCGGGTCCTTGGCGGCGACGGCGATCTGGCGGGGTTCGTCGACGACGGAGTTATGGCCGGGGTCGGTGAGGTCCGTGCGGTCGCAGCGGTGCGGTCGGCGAGGACGGAGTGGGACTCCGGCGACGGCGATCGATGGCTGGAGGACGGGCGGCAGTGTTGCGCTAAAAACCGAATGGAGGGCGTTCTGTTTGGTCTGAGCGCAATTGGACGCATGAACCGAACGCGGCGGAGGTGAGGGGTTTAAATAGGGTCGTCGGCGAGGGATAACGGGCGACGAATACAAGGAAAGGGGAGGGGAGGTCTTCAATGGCGCCGGTGAGGCTCGGCCATGCACGCGAGCGCCAATCCCGTGGCTTAATGGCGTGGTTTAACGGGGAGAAACGGTCGGCCGGGCGCGGGGAACCGAATAATGGCGTCAATTTAATGCGGGAGGGGCCAGCAAGGCGGATCCGAGGCGGGGGTCATCGGCCGGCGCAATTTGGGGGCGACGGCGCGAGGTTGACGACGGGTCTGATAGGCGGGGGCCACTGGCCAGCGGGCGCGGACGCGTGAGGGAGCGAGCTGACGGGTGGGGCCAGGGTGTCGGGCGCGCGCGAGAGGGAAAGCATTCGGCGCTGACAGGTGGGGTCGGGCTGTCAGCCTAAGGCGGGCGAGGGTGGCGGGCTGGGCCGGCCGGGAGAGAGAGAAGGGAGGGGGAAAGGCCCATTACTGTTTTTAAATGTTTTCCGATTTAAAATAATTGCAGAAAATAGATTAAATCTTTTGGGGTATTTCCAAAGTGGATAAAAATTTGTGAAAATTCTCAAAAATATATCTTGGCCTTGGCAATGTATACAAAAATTTTCAGCTCCTGGTTTGTCATTAACTCTACGTTGTAGTTCAAAAGGGAATAAAAGGTTATTAAAGGTATTTTCAGAAATATAAATTCCAGGAAATTGAATTAAATAATATTTTTATTTTTTTGGAAATTTGGGGTGTTACACTAAGTCTCAGGCTAACTTCGAAGCTAGCCTCCGGGCCTTGTTCGGAGTTAGCCTTCGAGCCTTGTTCGGGGTTAACCTTCGGGCTCTGTTCGGAGTTAGCCTTCGAGCTCCCTTCGGAGATCCTCAGAGCTAGTCTCCGGACCCTCTCCAGTCAATTCAAAGCCAAGTCTCCAAGACCCCAGTTCGGAGCCCAGTTCGGAGTATACTTCGAAGCCCCCTTCGGAGTGTACTTCGAAGCCTCCTTCGCAGCCTCCGCCAGAAGAGCTTCGGTCCCAAACTCCGAACCCAGGAAATATCTATACCTCGCTATAGTGTAGAAGCCATACCGGGGCCCCTCCGCCCCTAGTATGCCGTTTAGCTGGTCAAGATGTGACGTTGTCTAACATGTCTGTAAAGCTATAAAGCACTTTTGTACAGTAGCTAGCTTCTCTTCCCCTTTTTGCCCCTATGAGCCTAGGACTTATAGAGGGCATTTTGGTCTTTTCCTTAAGGCCTGCGTGCCTATAAAAGCAGGGCCAAGCCCTTGTAGCAGAGGACCCTCTCTAGGGCTGTAAACCCTGGGGTTCACTACATCACACCGAGGCATACCTTCCAAATCCACTACAAACTAGACGTAGGGCTATTATCCCCTAGGGGAGGTCCGAACCAGTATAAATCCTTTCTCCCTATGAGAGAACCCTTCGAGGTTCATTTTGTACACCATATACACACATACAAAACCTGTGTTGTAGCTAACACAATTGCTACAACAGTTGGCGCCGTCCGTGGGGAACTTAGTCCTAAAAGCTAAGTTCTCTGCCACTGTCTGCAACACGAAGTACGCTTGAGGGGGGAGCTTCGAAGCTTTCTTGCTTCGTGCACCCTTTGGCAAGGGGCTTCAGATGCAGTTCGAAGGCCGTCTTTGCCTTATCCCATCCTTTGCATTTTGGAGCTCACCCTCCAGCAAGGGGCTCCGCTTGGTGTGTCGAAGGCCGTCGAAGCCCTAGGGGCTACGAGGCAAGCTTTCAGCCACTTGATGAGGTATGTACGCTATCCGAAGTACCACTTGGATGTACAATTTTGCAGTTACATTGATATAAAATCGAAGCCCCGCTTCGCCTTAAATTCGAAGCCTTGCTTCGCCTTATCAAAAACCCAAAGCTTTGCTTCGCCTTATATAAAATTCGAAGCCTTGCTTCGCTTTACAAAAATCCGGAGCATCCCTTCGAAGGCTACACAGCGCCTCCGGGCCCGTAGCAGTGGGCTTTGAGACTTCCGGGCAATGGCTCGGCAAGTCTAGGATTCCAGGCTCCGTCCTGATGCATCCCCGGGTCGAAGGTGGCCCAGGGTCGTAGGTGGCCCAGAGTCGAAGGTGACTCAGCTTATCACAGGTTCGGTGAATCCACACCAAATATCCTTTTCACTACAGGACCAAGCGCAAGAAGCCTTGCTTCGCTATCTAAACACGCACCGAAGCCTCACTTCGTGTGACGTGATATAAGCTAAAAATTAAGCATTTCGAAGTCATACTTCGCTTAAAATCTAAGTGCGTTTCGGAGCCTTGCTCACGCACAACATCCAAATCCTAGCATGCCGAAGCATGCTTCGCTTAATTTGGCTACGCTGAAGCCTTGCTTCGCTCCAAATTAACGCGTTCGAAGCCCAAAAGAGGCCTTCGCCCAATATATTCCAAGCATCCGAAGCCGCCAAAAAGGCGCACCCCTTCGCATTTTAATTGCCCGCACCAGCAACGGCTAAGTCCCTAGCTGCCACGAGCAAGGGGGGATGTATGTATGCAAAGTGTGCGAATGCAATACGCAGTACGAGCGTGACAAGCTAAAACGTTCGAAGTCATCAAACAATGCGAGCAAACAGACGAAGTATGCAAATACAATACACTCCATTCATTGAATAATAATTGAGAAGTATGTTATAAATGTACTTCGAAAACAAAACTACGAGTAGTTTGTATCTAAGCCTAAGAAAAAGCGAGCTCGAGGCCCCAGCCCTCGCTTGCCCTTCTTTCGGCCAGGGCCCCCTCGGCTGGACGAAGCCTCGTCGGCGTCTGCTCTCCCACGTTCGGTTCATCCATGCCCCGGAGCCCGCAGACCTCACCTTCCACTTTGCAGGTCACTCCAAGTCTGCGAGGCAGGCGGCGCCATGTCGAAGGAAGAAAAGACTAAAGCTTCGTCGCCTACCAAGGTTGTTCACGAAGGCAAAGATGAAGAACTCCGAAGGGACTCCGTCTTAATGATGGCCAGCAGATCCTGAACTACTTCGGGGATGGCTTCGCCGTTAGGCCCCCTCGGAAGTTTAAACCGAGGGGGGCCTTCGGACCTAGCTACCTCGAGGACTGCCCACAACTAGCAAAGTTCTTCAGAGTCCTCAAGTACTTCGAAGTCAACATTCGGAGGCTGATCCTGGGCAGGTATAAAGCACCCTCACATTCATATTAATAAGCTGATAAGTTTTTACAAGCCTACAACTAAGAATTACAAGGAGCCTAAGGAGATCTACACCTTTGGAGGCGGAGGTGCCGACGTCGAAGGCTGATTTGGCGAGGCAAGCGCTTTGGCTCGGTGAAGGTGGAGGGCCTTCTGAAGCTCGAGGACTGCTTCACAGCCTTGGTCCTTCCAAGGCTCTTGAAGTCGCCGCCAAGCTCCGCGGACGCCAGCCGGAGGCGTCACCAAGTGCTGGCCCCCAAAGGCCACCGGAGTCGTGGAGGTCGCTTCTTCGAGGTGGTTGCACCCCACGTCGTGAAGCATTTGCAACACTCCTTGACCCGCCACTCGGCCGACCATCAGGGCGAAGCCCTTCAGAGACTGCTCCGCCGTTGAAGCCACCACCTTCAAGAATGCGGCGCGGTCCCCAATTGGATCCTGGCCGCCGAAGTCCGGAGCCCGACATTCGGTCCCTATTTGTTGTAGGACCTCGGTCAGGCTCAGAGTGGCTTCGCCGAGGTTGCCAACAAAAAAATTCTCAAGTGATTGGGCTCGTTGGCGGAGTTCGGAGTTCTCCTTCGCTAGCTGGGCTTCGGCATCCTTTGCAGCCTGAAGCTCCGCTCGGAGCCTGTCAGTCTCCGAGGCCAAGGTTTCCCTAGCCTTGTCGGCCTCAGCCCTCGCCGCCTCGGCCTCGGCCCTCGCCGCCTCGGCTGAAGCTTCGGCCCGCCTTCGCTTCTCGGCTTCCACCGAGACTTCACGTCGGAAGGCCTCCTTCTCCTCTGCCAAGCGCGTCATCCGCCTATCCGCAGAAGTCGAAGCTGCTGCATTCAGCGCGAAGGCCTGGAAAAATTCAAGAAATCAAGTGTTGATCGAAGACGAAGGTTGTACTCGAAGGCTGCGAGAGACTTTGCTCACCTGGATAAGGGCTTCGTTTGCGTTGATGAAGAGGTCCATGGGGTTCGAGCGGCTGAGTTGAGCCACCAAGCCCCCTGCCTCCACAGTTGCGCAGCCCTCGCGAAAATTGTTGATGGCCGCCTCCGTCACGGCCCCCTTCGGCCGAAGAGGCTGGACAATGTCCTCCGCCACAACAGCCTGCACTGGCTTCGGCAAAGCTGGGTTTTGATCCGCTACCTCCACCACCTCGACTTCCTCGTCGCCTTGGAGGTCCCCTTCGTCGTGACCGCTGCGTCCGCCTTCTTCAGATGAGGAGCTGTCGGACTCCGAGCTGCTGCTGCCGCTGCCGCCGCTGCTGCTGCTGCTAGAGGCCTCCACGGGCTTTGGTGCAGTGAACCTCGCACTTGCATCATCTTCTGCAAAAAAGATTAAGTCAAAATCCACGTATAAAAGAGAAGTATGTTTGAAGCGGTTATCTTCATCGGAGATTTCTTCGAAGGCAGAAGGGTCAATGTGTGCCCCCCAATCCCTCCACTGCGAAGCTGGCGCGTCGGCCTCCGCGCCCGAAGTCGTCGCCGTCGAGGCCTTTGCTACCTCCTTGGTAGCCGGAGCATTTATGGGCTCTGCTTCCGTTTGAGGGTCCGCGGCCACTGCCTCCTCCAGAGTAGAGGCTTCAGTCGCGGGGACCTCCGGACGAGCCCTCGAAGTCCTGGGCTCGTCGTCATCCCCTCTCTTCCTCTTGGCGCCGGTTGTCGAGGCTGCGAGGTGGGAGAAGTCTGGCAGAGCCGGGACCTCTTCGTAGCCGAGCAGGGTCCACACCCTGTTCCAGTGCTCCCAAGACCCCACCGAAGCAAGCCGCTAGGCTTGCTCCTCTGGTGTCAGAGCCCCAACAACACGCTCCACCGCCACGATGGCCTGCTCCGGAGTCCTCACTTCAAGATGAGCTTCATAAAGATCTAAGTCAGAATAAAGTTCCCAGCGAAGCATGAAAATGGAAAGGCTTCGAAGTCTTACCGAGGCATTCAAATGCCACCACGTTTAGGCCCCCTCGGCTCGAAGCTTGGAAGAGCCCCTCCGGCCAAGAGCGCGCAAGGGTGCTGAGCCGGAGGGTGATGAACTCCTCTGCGAGGTCCCTCATGCTCATCTTCGTGAAAACCCTCCGAAGGAGTGAGATCCTCGAGCGAAGGGTGTCGGGGCTCGTCTTCACCACCCCTTCGCGTCGGTATGAAATAAGCGCATTGGTACTCCGAAGGGGAGAGTTCATGCCGACGGAGGCATAGAACCACTCTTGATCCCACTTCGAGTACCATTTGATGTTGGCAGCCCTCGCCGGGAAGGCATCCTGGTACTCCTTCCGAAGCTGGAAGTTTGCGCTGCTGAAGGCCAAAGCCCTCTTGACGTGGTCTGTGCCCTCCCTCGGCTTTGGCTGGCGGTTGGCATCATGGAGGGCGACGAAAACATCTGCGCGGCCTTCGCAACCTTTGGCCCTCATGGCCCATTCAAAGACAGCAAGTCTCGCCATGGCGTTGGGCGAAAGTTTAGGAAGTTCGAGGTTGTAAGCCCTCAGGACTTCGCTCAACATCCCCACTGCTGGCAGCCCAAGGCCGGCTTCGAAGAAGGCTTCGAACAGCACCACTTTGTCAGCTCGAGGCCTCGGTATGGCCTCCAACTTCTCCGGAACTCTAAGTTGGATCTTCGCCGCAATCCTCCCTTCGCAGGCCCTCCGGATAGATTCCTCTGTGGAGATCGAGGCCCTCATCTCCAGTGTTTGCTCGAACTTGTCGGATTGCATCCGAAGGTCCCTCGGCCCCAGCCGCCTCGGTGCAGGCTTCGCTGCCGCAGCTACCGCTGCCTTCAGTTGGGCGGAGCTCGAGCTCGGACCCAAGGCCAAGGCCTTCGAAGCTGCCTTCTTCGGCATTTTGTGGAACTTCGGCACGAGGGGCTAAGGCTAGCGAGGGGTGATTCGCGTGAAGCTAAGGGGGAGAAGAGAGCGAAGGATGCAAGGCGCTGAGAAGAAAGCAAATGAGAAGCGTGCCGAAGCCATGTGCGGTAAACCCTTATTTATAGGCGGTAAAAATCCCGACGGTTCATGGGCCGAACCCACTGCCAGGTGGGCCTCCAACGAAGGCGAAGCAGCCCAGCGTGCAGTAACGGTCATTTTTATAGCCGTTGCGGAGTCAGTTGATCTCTTCGAGGTCATTCTGACAGCTGACACATGCAGTTGTTACCTGCGCATTTCGAAGCCACCTTCGGTCCAAGCTCCGAAGGCCTGTTTTCTCTGAAGTTGTAATTTTTGGTCATTCGTCCCAAGAGCGCGCACACCCCTTCGTCCCGAAGGCCTGCACGCGAGGGGCTACTGTTGGGGGATTAAGTTTTCCCTTGAACAGGGGCCAAATGACGTCAGCCTTTGATAGACTTCGGCCCGGAGCCCAACATTGTCGAAGCCTGTTCCTTCCCGAAGAAGCTGTTTCCAAGTCCCAGGGTGCACTTCGAAGCCCTCTGGAGCGAAGCCCTTTGGAGCCCTCCAGAGGGAAGCCCTCAAGATTCCTTAAAGATTGCCAGAAGCTAAGTCTCAGGCTAACTTTGAAGCTAGCCTCCGAGCCTTGTTCGGAGTTAGCCTTCGAGCCTTGTTCGGGGTTAACCTTCGGGCTCTGTTCGGAGTTAGCCTTCGAGCTCCCTTCGGAGATCCTCAGAGCTAGTCTCCAGACCCTCTCCAGTAAATTCAAAGACAAGTCTCCAAGACCCCAGTTCGGATCCCAGTTCGGAGTATACTTCGAAGCCCCCTTCGGAGTGTACTTCGAAGCCTCCTTCGCAGCCTCCGCCAGAAGAGCTTCGGTCCCAAACTATGAACCCAGGAAATATCTATACCTTGCTACAGTGTAGAAGCCATACCGGGGGCCCCTCGCCCCTAGTATGCCATTTAGCTGGTCAAGATGTGACGTTGTCTGACACATCTGTAAAGCTGTAAATCATATTTGTACAGTAGCTAGCTTCTCTTCCCCTTTTTGCCCCTATGAGCCTAGGACTTATAGAGGGCATTTTGGTCTTTTCCTTAAGGCCTGCGTGCCTATAAAAGCAGGGCCAAACCCTTGTAGCAGAGGACCCTCTCTAGGGCTGTAAACCCTGGGGTTCACTACATCACACCGAGACATACCATGCCAAATCCACTACAAACTGGTCATAGGGCTACTATCCCCTAGGGGAGGTCCGAACCAGTATAAATCTTTTCTCCCTCTAAGAGAACCCTTCGAGGTTCATTTTGTACACCATATACACACATACAAAACCTGTGCTGTAGCTAACACAATTGCTACAACAGTCAGCTCGCCCATCATCAACATTTCAAATTCCCTACTCATAGAATCAGCAAACTCGGCCACAAGAGTATGAGATAAACCACCAAAAATTGTGTCATCAACATAAATTTGAACAAGTAGGAAATATTTGCCATGCATAAGAGTGAACAAGGTCTTATAAACAGATCCCATTTTGTACCCGTGCTCAATCAAGAAGTTCCTAAGACGGTCATACCAAGCCCTAGGAGCTTGATTGAGCCCATATAAAGCTTTGTGAAGTTTAAAGGCTCTATGGAGGTACTTGGGATGTTGAAAGCAGTGGGTTGTTTGACATACACATATTCTCCTATGAAACCATTAAGAAAAGAACTTTTTACATCCATTTGAAATAATTTGAAACCACGAGATGATGCAAAAGCAAGCAAGATCCTAGTGGCCTCAAGTCGAGCTACCGGTGCAAAAGTTTCTCCATAATCAACCCCCTCAACTTGAGTATAACCCTGAGCCACAAGTCTAGCCTTGTTTCTCACTATAGCCCCATCCTCCCCCTGTTTGTTTTTGAAAATCCATGACTTGATTTCTATCAAAATTTTCCAGCTCTTCATGCATGGCGTTGATCCAACTTGTATCAAACAAAGCATGACTAACATATAATGGCTCAAAAGTAATGACAAATGTAGAATCAATGAAGTGAGCATGAGATCGAGTTACCCTTTAATTTAGCTCACCGATGATTTGCTCAGGAGGATGCATTCTCTGAATACGAAGCGACGCTTCTCGTTGCGACATAATCTCCCCCTCAACTCTTGCCGAAGTTTGCTCCAAGCTTTCAGAGGAAGATGCTTCAGGTCCTCTTGTAGATGTGGACGATGTTTCTGGAGATGTCGTAGAAGGAGGTTGTGGCACACTTTCATTAACTTCAACATCTGATGAATCTTCTTCCTCAAAGATCATTTCACTCATATCGTGCTCACTCGCAAGTTCAAAAGCAGGACTAACAAATTGTTGACACAAAAATGTGCCCCCACACTTGGGTCAGTTCGATGATCCAAAAGTGTGCGGATACTTAGGGACAAGCCTAAGCGTAACACAACACCAACATCGTGTTCCGACTAACCTTAGCCATGGTAAGGGGGTGGAGTCGGCAGGTAATCAGATCACACAGAAATAATCCAATTAGCCGAAAGAAATGTATTAAATAGAACAAATCAGAATCTGGACGGAACCTGACTGATTCGACGTATGGTGCGAAGGGTGTCACCGAAGTGTGCCTTCGGCGTCTGATGCGGGGTGTCCCGCCGAAGGGTGCCTTCGGCATTCTGACTGATCTGGCCAGTGATAAACTCCAAACCGATCTGGACGCGACAATCACCTCCGAACAGTGGGGTTCGGTGTGAAGTCTCCGATACAATGAGATATAGGGAAATTACTTAGGCACAGCACGCGAGCGCGACTTCATCCAGAGCGGAGTAGGGGCGTAGCAAATCCTGTCGTGGAGAAATCTGTCGGGGAAGCATGCTAGTGTGCGAGACTTGGCCAAACCGACAACAGCATGACTGCCTGGCACGGGCAGTCGAAGCCGCAGTCTCATCGAAGGGTGTTTTGGCAACCTCCGAAACCAATTTCTCAGCTTCGGACACCTCCGACGATGTAGCTCCGAACTTGGAAACCTGCAACAGAGTAGATTCAAAGTACCAATTCGGCCTGAGGACCGAATTCTGCTAAGTGTTGCACTAGTGGCGAAGGTAGCAATCTGTTACACAGATTAGCGGATACTTCACAGGCGAAGTAACAAGGCGATAGCAATCTATTACGTAGATTAATGGATACTTCATAGGCGAAGTAACAAGGCGATAACAATCTATTACGTAGATTAACAGATACTTCACAAGCGAAGTAACAAGGCTTACCACTATTCCGAAGTAGCCGTCGGAGGGCTTCCAGGCAAGCCCATGAAGAGTATAGAAAAGTAAAGATAAAGTAAAATACGATTCAAAGCTAGGGCTTTGTGGTTGATTTGTGTTGGGGGGGGTTCTAAACCGGCCTCACCCCTATATTTATAGGGGATAGACTTCTAATCTCTAAGCCTAATCTGGTGGAATTCTGTTTGATCACGTGTAAAATACTTAGTCAAAAATCGGACTCAATCTCTAACTTTTGCCCGAAGTGGGCCTTCGGGTAGGCCCGCCAAAGCGTGCTCCTCGGGCTGAAGCTTCGGTGGAGTGGGCCTCCGAAGGCCTCCGGGCCGAAGGCTATGGGCTAGCTGGAAGCTTTCGAAGCCCGTAGCCCAGTGGTCCTTCGGCCCTATAGGGCTTCGGCCTAACCCGGGACATGTGCATTTTCGGCCCAAATTACCAAAACTGATATTTTGACAATCTTAACCATTAATGCCATTTTTTGATATCAACACATGCCACCTGCCTTTTAGTGAACTAAGTGAACTAAAAGCACAACGGGCTAAGGACGATACCTTCCATATCGGCCTTTCGACATCTTTCAAGTTGTTTGCCACACACTTGGGAAATACCTTTTCAAGTATCTAACATTCAAAGCTCTTAGAAACCTCTCTCCTTGCAGAGATTCTAACACATATACGTTGCCAGGAGCGATTTCGGCTATTTTGAAAGGGCCTTCCCAACTAGGCGACCTTTTACCAAATTTGGGACTCTTAGTGCCTAAGGGTAAAATCGTCTTCCAAACCAAGTCACCTACTTGAAACGATTTTGGTTTAAGCTTCTTATTGTAGGCTTTAGCTACTCTCCTCTTGTCTATTTCTATAGCCTCTAAAGCCCTCAATCTCTTATCAGTTACTTCTTCTAGATTGTCTTTCAAAAGAGTTTCATACTCGTCGACCGATAAGCCATCTTGCTTTAACACTCTTAGAGAGCCAAGATCTACTTCTACAGGTAGAACGACTTCTTGTCCATATACCAACTCATATGGACTAACTTTGGTAGCACCGTGCTTTGCAATTCTACAAGCCCATAGCACCTCGGAGAGCACTTCATGCCACCTTTTAGGGAACTCTTCAATTCTCTTCTTAATGAGCTTAATCACAGTTTTATTACTAGACTCGGCCTGACCATTGGCTTGAGCATAATAGGGTGAAGAGTTTATCAACTTAATACCATAATATTCGACAAAGTCTCTCACCTCTTTAGAAACAAATGAGCTACCTTGATCTATAGGAGAGTTTGAGGAATGGCGAATCTAGGTATGATGTGCGTCAAGATAAAGTCAAGTACCTCGTTGTGAGTCATGTTCTTGAGAGGCACGACCTCGGTCCACTTGGTGAAGTAGTCCGTTGCCATCAACACAAACCGATGCCCTTTTAAGGAAGGAGGGTGAATTTGGCCGATGAAGTCTAAACCCCAACCTCGGAATGGCCATGGCTTGACAATAGGGTTAAGTAATGAAGCAAGAGCTAATTGAATATTTCCAAACTTCTGACATGCTTCACACCCTCTATAATACTTAAAACAATCCTCAGTCATAGTCGGCAGTAGAAACCCGCTCGTTTGAGCATCCAACTCATTTTCTGGGCCGACTGATGAGTGCCACAAAGTCCTTCATGGACTTATCCCGTGGCCACCTGGGATCGTTCATGGTCTAGACACTTTAACAGTACTCCGTCAATGGTTCGGCGATATAGTGTGTCGTCTAGCAACACGAATTTAAACGCTTGTCGCCGAACTTTCCGATCAACCCTTTGGCTAGGGTCTCTCAAATACTGGATGATTGGAGTTCTCCAATCACCCTTATGGACTTCTAAGGGTTTCGCTAGCTCACTCCCTAAAAAATGTCTAGGCTACTGATTTCGGGGTGTTCCCTGAGCCCTTCTTTCTTTTGCTGAAGCCTGGTTGGACTAGCTGTGCGGAGCGCATTAGGCCGAAGCCTCCTACTAGAGGGTTCGGGCACCCAGAAGCCTTTACTGCCCGAGGACTTCGGCTCACGGTCTCCGGCATGCTAGATCCTTCAGTGGGCGGAGTACTCTGGTCCCGGGACCTCGGCGCACGGTAGTCTCTGGCAGCCAAAGGGGTCTGACCCAGAGGGTACACCTGTCCGAAGTCACCAGCTTCGGTAGTGATACCAAACATCGGTTTCTCCCGTCCAGAAAATTTTCCTCTCCTGACTTGGTAACCAGATGCTTGCTGAGCCAAATCATTTGCAACTGAATTGGTCTCTCTTGACACATGAGAAATTTTGAAGTCATCAAAAGTAGCAACTATGTCCAGGCACTTATCCAAGTAGCCATTTAGCAAGCCATTAAAACATTGAGCACTCTTAGCCACTTGTTGCACAACTAACATGGAATCACCATGCGAATGAACATGTTTAACACCCATGGATTCCAACAATTCAAGCCCTAGCAGTAAAGCCTCGTATTCAGCTTGGTTGTTAGTAGAGGGAAATTCTAAATGAGCCGAGGTTTCAAAGTACGCTCCGCTACGTGATATGAGACCCACTCCAATACCTTGGCCATCTCAATCAAAGCAACATGCTCCAACTGACATCTATGTGGTGATCAACTATAAAGTTGGCTACAATCTGGCCTTTCATAGCTCTTAGGGGTTCATAGGCCAAATCATATTCAATCAAAGCGTAAGCCCACTTTCCGATTCTTCCACTTAGAACCGGCTTTTGTAAAATGTGCTTTCTAACGTCGGTTTGGCAAACGACAACACATGTAGTAGGGAGAAGATAGTGGCGTAATTTGGTACACGCATAGTAAAGTGATAAACATAAATGTTCCACAAACGCGTACCTGGTCTCGGTGTCCAGCAGGCGGTGGCTCATGAAACCTAAGAACTTACCCGCCGACACGCCAAAAGCACATTTGAGTGGGTTCATTTTTAAGCCATATTGTCGCATCCTATCAAAAGCAACTTTCAAATCGGCTAAATGGTCTCCCATAGAGTCTGATTTGACTACAACATCATCAATGTAAACTTCTAACATAACTCCTAGCAAGTCATGAAAGATCAAGTTCATAGCACGCTAATATGTGGCGCAAGCATTCTTCAAACCAAAAGTCATAACGACCCACTCGAATAAACCGACAAAACCAGGGCATCGAAAGGCTGTCTTGTAGATGTCCTCTTCAGCCATCAAGATTTGATTATAACCAGCATTGCCATCAAGAAAACTTAGTACCTTGTGTCCTGAGGCATCGCTGATTAGCATGTCGGCTATCGGCATCGTATACTCGTCCTTCGGAATGGCCTTGTTTAGAGCCCTAAAATCAATACATACTCGTATCTTGCCGCTCCCTTTCTTCTCTACAGGCACAATGTTAGCGACCCATTCTGCGTACCTGCATGGCCTAATAAATTCAACTTTGAGCAGTCGCTCTACTTCTTCTTTAACTCAGTCATAGATGACCGAATTAAAGCAACGAGGAGGCTGTTTATAAGGCCTAAATCCGGACTTGATAGGTAGCCGATGCTCCACGAGCTCGCGGCTTAGTCCCGGCATCTCGCTATACTCCCATGCGAAACAATCGACATACGACCGAAGCAACTTTATTACTTCGGCCTTTTCATCAAGCTATAAATGTTGGTTTACAAAAGTCGGCCTCGGGATGCTACCATCACCTATGTCAACTTTTCTAAGGGAATGGCCGACGCAAAACCTTGTCCTAATTTCTCTACTTCACTAAAGTCCTCGATGGCTTCGGCGATACCATCTTTAGTAGACCGATACTGCTCTACACGAGACTTTAGCCAATCCAGATTACTCTTGCTAGACATGACTACTAATATAAAAACAGCTGTGCTACACTAGCCGGATTTACAGACATCGGTACAAAACATCCTCTGGACACTCTAACAAAATCGTAATCCGAAAGATTTATACCTGACAGGCACTCTACCTTGTTGTGAACGGCGTCAACTGACACATCGACTAATGCCACTTGGGCCCAAGTGTCTGTGGGTATGACTTCTACTTCATCGCCATCCCACTTTATTAGGCACTGGTGCAGAGTAGAAGGAATGCAACAATTTGCATGAATCCAGTCGCGCCCAAGCAGCACGCTGTAGTTACCCTGTACATCGACGACGAAGAATGTTGTTGGCAATGTAGAGTTGCCTACTGTCAACTCCATGGAGAGCACGCCTTTGGCCTTGAAACTCTCGTCGTTGAAGCTGTTGAGCATCAAGTTGGTCTTCTTCAGATCATCCTCGTCCCTGGCAAGTTTCTTCAATAGCGAGTAAGGCATTAAGTTAACGGTGGCGCCATCGTCAACAAGCATCCGGGAAATCAGCTTTCCATCAATGTGACCCCTGACATAGAGATGCTTTAGATGGTGAGACGAGTCCTCGGGTTTCTCAAAGATAGCATTGCGCAGGCCGAGGCTCAACAGAGTGACCTCGGCCTCATCCTGCAGCAGGGCAAACTCGGCGGGTAGCGTGACGACGTTGATTTCCAATGCTTGGGACATGGGCCCCTCGGAGACGGGCGAGTAGTCGTCATCGAGCATGTCGTCATCATCGTCGCTCGGACTAGGAGCTAGGTTGGTTATCTCAACCGGCTTCATTCTCCATACATGTCTCGTCGTTGGCCGTGGGCGAATTTCTTCAAAAATTGCGTCTCGCTCGTCCTCGACCTTCTTCTCGCGCATCTCCTATGCCCGTAGTCATTGTAGACGCCTCTTTTGTGATTTGGATATGCCTGGAGGTGCCCAAGATGGCTGTGGCTTGGTGCCAAGTGCCACTACCGGGTTCCTGTTAACTCTAGCCGAAGTGGTACTGCCCACCTTGGCTTCGCGCACTCTGTATTCAGAGGAGCCTTCGCTGTGGACCTAGGCAATCGGACTGGCCTCGTTCGGCCGATCGGACCAGGCTCCGGCGCAGGCTTTGGCCGAAGCAGGGGACTTACCTCCGTCAAACTTCGGCGAAGGGGCCTTCGGGATTGGGACTTCCTGAGACCCTACTCTGACTGTGATAGCTTCGGACTCCCTGTCCTTTGCCTCTTTGTGCCCATATTCTTCAACTTCACTCTGCATGAGCCGATTCGGAGGTACCACAGACAACTTGTGGACGATGCCTCCCTCCGCTGCGTCTGTTTGTTCTTGCCATTCATGATACTCCGAAGGAAAACAAGGCATAGAGTTAATTTGCGGAGGGTACTCTGGCTGTGATACGTATGGAGCCCACGGAGTCCCCGCCCAGTTGTACGACAGAGGCATTGGGGGCTCCAGTGGCTTTGCCCACTATGAGCCGAACCCATTACCCGGAGGGGGGTTCGGCAGAGTCGATGGTGTCTCAGACCATATCAGTGAGGGGTCCTACCAGGCCGGAGGTACGTTCGGCCAGTGTGGGCTGAACCCTCCTGTCGAAGGGTTCGTCCAGAGTGGTGCGGCTTCGGCCATTGGGGGCCGAACTCGCTCCGCATGGGGTTTGGCCACTGGGGTCCGAAGCTACTGTACGGGGGTTCGACCACTAAGGTCTGAAGCCACTGTACGGAGTGTTAGGCCACTGTGGCCCGAAGTCACAGTGCGGAGGGTTTGGCCATTGAGGTCCGAAGCCATCATGAGGAGGGCTCGGCCACTACGGTCCGAAGCCGTCCTCCGAGTGCCTTGGGCCCTTCGGCTGACTTCGTTTTTTAGCGCGGGGGCCTGTTTCCTTTGCTTTTCTTTGGTGTTTGTTTAACAACATCTTATATGTTACCTTTGGCTTCTTGCGAGCCCTAGCTGAAGGAATGCTAACGTTTTGCTTCCACAGTCCCACCTCAAGGTTCTTAGGTATGAGTGTGCGTGTGCGCGGCTCTCAAACAATTACCGCCTTTCCTTTAGTCAACTCGGCCTGTTCTGGCCGAATCAACACCTTCTTCTCACCGAGGTCGACGGCGTTGACAGGAAAGGGATCTTTGTCCAGCTTCATCTTTAGATTGTGGTCTATTTTCAATCGTCCTTCTTCTATGGCCGATTGAACCTACCACCGAAAAACATTGCAGTCATTAGTATTATGTGAATGCGAGTCATGCCACTTACAGTATGGATGTTTCTTCAACTCATCGGCAGATGGAATGACTTGGCCTTTAGGCAACCTGAGAAGCTGGTTCTTTAAGAGAAAATCAAATATTTTATCACACTTAGTTATGTCAAATGAGTACTTGACCTCACTAGGCCAATTCTTCATGGGAGACGGTCGTAACTCGGAGCAAGTGATAGGTTTACTCTTAGCATTCCAAACCCATTCGGCCGCATACATGTCGGACGAATCCTCCTCTTCTGATTCCTCCTCATCGGAGTATTCCATGACGTGGATTTCAACCCTAGGCTTGTTAAACGTCTTAATAAACTTTTTATCTTTGGCTCGGCCTTCCTAGACCAGAGCCTGCTACAAGACTTGGCTAACCTCTAAGAAGTTCTAGCTGTCTAGTCTCTCTTTAATCTCGGAACGCAACCCACTAAAAGCTAGATCCGCCAAATCCCTTTCTAAAATATTAAGACTAAGACATCGTTTCTAGTGTCCTTAAAACGCTTGATATACTCAGAGACACCTTCGTTAGACTTCTGCCTAACCGATGCCAAGTGTGAGAGCCTAAGTTCTGTCTCACCCATATAAAAATAGTCATGGAATTTTTGTTCTAATTCGTCCCATGTTTGGACGGAGTTTGGTGAGAGTGCCCAAAACCAAGTGAAAGCGGTGCCGGATAGCGAGAGAGAAAATAGTATAAGTTTTAGAGTGTCTGACCCACTAGCTTCTCCACACTATGCTAAAATTTGACTAACATGCTCTAGTGTTGTTTTGTTACCCTCGCCGTCGAACTTAGTGAATTCGTGGATTCTATAGCCGCGGGGGTAGGGTATTGTATCGAAATGATCGGGATATGGCTTCCGGTAAACCATAGCCCGACCCATAGGTACGAAACCGACGCATTCCCTAAATAGTGCGCGGATTCGCTCCTCTAGGTCATCTTGGCCTGCTGCCTGCGCACGTCTCTCATGCGGGGGCGCGACACACGGCAGGATATTGGTGTGTCGGCCATGGGCCTCTTCCCTATGCGCTAGCTGTATGACGCGCTCAATCCTAGGCGCCTATGCATGTGGTGCGGGCACCGTGGGCAGGGCTGGTGCCGGTGCAGGTGGTGGTGGTGCATGGTACGCGGTGCTAGCTTGGCCGTAAGCATAATGACTAGTCTCGGCCACGGATGTTGTGACCGGAGATGCAACGGTCTTGCCAGTGCTACCGTTAGTTCTACTGTACACATGATTTACCGAAGGTATACTAGCAATAGGGGCTGATGGTACGGCCTCATTAAAGCCGAACCTTCTAAGTGTCGCCTCTAATTTGGAGCTAACTGTCGAATCTAAACGGTTGGCTAGCGAAGCGCTAATGGCCTGATATACCGATGCGGCTATTTTTTGCTCAATCTATAAAGAAGATAAACGAGGCGATACAGGTGTTACCTGGATCCGAGCAAGGTCGGGGACGACGATGTCGTGCTTGATGAAGCCCACGCGTGTCTTGACGTAGCTCCCAAGCATCATGTCTTGGAGCGCCTTCATCTTTGCCTCAATCTCTGCTCGATCTTCTGCGGGAATATCTTCAAGAGTAGGTGTTAGGATGTTACGGTTGTCGATAGCCGCGCCTCCTATGGTGTCCATTGGTGGTGTAGGCGTAGTAGTCGTTGTAGATGTACCGGCGGCCGATGTAGATGTACCCATCATGTTGGCGTAGCTTCTCCCCAGCGGAGTAACCAAAAAGTGTGTTGACACAAAAATGTGCCCCCGCACTTGGGTCAGTTTGACGATCCAAAAGTGTCCGGATACTTAGGGACAAGCCTAAGCATAACACAACACCGACATCACGTTCCGACTACCCTTAGACGTGGTAAGGGGGGTGGAGTCGCCAAGTAATCAGATCATATAGAAATAATCCAATTAGCTGAAAGAAATGTATTAACCAAAACAAGTTAGAATCTGGACAGAACCTGACTGATTCGAAGTATGGTGTGACCGATACAGTGAAGTACAGGGAAATGACTTAGGCACAGTGCGCGAGCGCGACTTCGTCCAGAGCGGAGTACGGGCGTAGCGAAGCCTGTCGTGGTGGAGTCTGTCGGTGAAGCGTGCTGGCGTGTGAGACTTGGCCAAACCGACAACAGCGTGACGGCCCAGCACGGGCGGTCGAAGCAGCAGTCTCGCCGAAGGGTGTTCTGGCAACCTCCGAAACCGATCTCTTAGCTCTGGACACCTCTGACGAACTAGCTACGAACGTGGAAACCTGCAACAGAGTAGATTCGAAGTACCAATTCGGCATGAGGACTGAATTCTGCTAAGTGTTGCACTAGTGGCGAAGGTAGCAATCTGTTACGCAGATTAGCGGATACTTCACAAGAAAAGTAACAAGGCAATAGCAATCTATTACGTAGATTAATGGATACTTCACAGGCGAAGTAACAAGGCGATAGCAATATATTACGTAGATTAATGGATACTTCACAAGCGAAGTAACAAGGCTTACCACTGTTCCGAAGTGGCCGTCGAAGGGCTTCCAGGCAAGCCCATGAATAGTACAGAAAAGTAAAGATAAAGTAAAAAATGATTCAAAGCTGGGGCTTTGTGGTTGATATGTGTTGGGAGGGTTCTGAACCGGCATCACCCCTATATTTATAGGGGCTAGACTTCTAATCTCTAAGCCTAAACTGGTGGAATTCTATTTGATCACGCGTAAACGACTTAGTCAAAAATCGGACTCAATCTCTAACTCTTGCCCGAAGTGGGCCTTCGGCCAGGCCCGCCAAAGCCTGCTCCTTGGGCCGAAGCTTCGGTGGAGTGGGCCTCTAAAGGCCTCCGGGCCGAAGGCTATGGGCTGGCTGGAAGCTTTCGAAGCCCGTAGCCCAATGGTCCTTCGGCCCTGTAGAGCTTCGGCCTAACCCGGGACTTGTGCATTTTTGGCCCAAATTACTAAAATTAATATTTTGACAGTCTTAACCATTAATGCCATTTTTTGCTATCAACACAAATGGAGATGTCTCATCAAAAGTTACATCGCAAGATTCAACAATAGTGTTAGTTTCAAGATTAAAGACTGTGGGATCGGAATGGCGACTAGAGGGCGGGTGAATAGGCGCCTCGATAAATTCTTGCGAATATGATGGCCTTTTCAAATCACCCAACGCACCTCTAAATAAACAAGCGGAAGCAGATATAGTAAAGACTCCGATAAAAACAGATGCTATCACCCTCCTATCTGATATTATGTAAAATGATAGATTGATGGATCACTAGCACTGAATTTGCACACACAAAGACTGCACTTTAAAAGTAGCTCTGAAACTTTTTTGTTCTATATAAAAGACTCACATAAAAAACAATTTGAGAATGGGCTTGGTGGAACATGTGCTCGACAGTACATGCAGTTGTTAATGGTGAAAAGCACCACTGCATACGACAGCACATGATCGGCAAGCTGGGAAAGAAAAAGAAGGGAGAAAAATGTTTCTAGATTCAACTTTCACCCTTCAAGATTTTCAGCAAATGACCACCTTCTAGAATTTTTATAGCATATAGATGGACCAAAAACTATATGTAGATGTGTTTAGAACCTTTTGCAAACTTCAAATATGGAACCCTTGTAACTTGGAAAACAATAGTTATGCAGAACTCAGGTCCAAAAACAAAACCAAAACCGATCAAAAATCGCCTCAAAGATTGAATCCAGACTGAAAACAGAACACAACTTAGCAGAAATCAACAGTTTTCAGAACTTTTTAGGCACTTTGTTGGACAAGAAAATATATGCAACAATGGTCAAAACCTTTTGCAAATTTCAAACATGGAACCCTTGAAACATGTACAACAAGAGTTATGTAGAACTCAGGTCCAAAAAAAGAACCAAAACAGATGAAAACTCGCCTCAAAGATTGAATCCAGACTGAAGACAAAACTCAATTAGGAGAAATTAGAAGTTTCGAGAACTGTTTAGGCACGTTGTTGGATAGAAAAATATATGCAGCAGTGGTCAAAAACTTTTGCAAACTTCAAAAATGGAACCCTGGAAACTTGTACAACAAAAGTTGTGAAGAACTTAGGTCCAAACACAGCATCAAAATATTTCAAAACTCAGCTCCAAAAGTGAATCTGAAAAGGATGAACAATACCTGCGCTGGAAGCTCCTGGATGCTATTTTTGCTTGATCCGAATGATGCACACTAAGCACGAAATAAAGAACAGCAAAAAGGCTGGAACAAAATAGAAATTGTGGTTGGTAGCCCCCAAAATATTTAGCTGAAAGAGTCTAATGACAGCCACATAAGTCCCACAAACCCTAGGCCTTTGGGTCCTTTATATAGGCAAACCCACAAAGGAAAAACCCAAAATGCCCCTAGGATTTAATTACAAATTAATACTTAAAACTAATTAAACCTGAAATACCCTTCGGTATTTTTCAGAATTAAACCTATACTTTTAATATATTTTCAGAATTTTGACAATTCCGAAAAATACTAAAAGTTTACACTTAATCTAAATAACTAAACGAAAATAAACTCCTAATTATTGGAATTTAAAAACAATTAGAGATGAGACAGTTTTTAGCAAAAACCGACAAAGCCTCCTCGATCGCCGACATGTGACGCCAATCCGCGAACTCGACCGCTAGCAAGTCTCTTCCGCTCTCGATCCCCTCAAGCCGCCTGATCACTTGTACTGGTCTCCCTTTCACTGACTTGACCGTCACGCTGTCTCGACCATCCACCCATCCATGTCTTGCTCTATCTCCTCGTGCACTCTTGAGATCATCTCTAACTTCACCCGGCATCCTTAATCCTCTGGCATCGAGCTCCCTACTCGACCCTTGATCACCTGCCGCTGACAGTTGGTTAGCATATCCACCTTACACACATGAGACAAGCCAAAACACGGAACGCGATGCACACCGATCCCCTTGGCATCCACTCTACATAACCACACATCGATCCCATCGATGCAATCAAACCATCACTCACTCATTCACCAGATCGCTCAACCTTGTCAATCACTCATCATAAAGACAGAAACCACAGTGCGACCTCTCTTGGTTTCACAATATCCCCCTTGATGAGTGCATTGACAACCTCAAACAGAAACATGATGAAAGTTTTAAGTTAAGCGCACAAGCGACCATAAAAACTCAGAAAAGATCCAAAACATGACACTTGATAAAAGATCTCCCCCTTGGGAAAAAACTCATGCAAAGCATTCTCTCTATCTTTGGCAAAAGCATCAATGCATCATGAAAGCCATTACTCCCCCTTAACCAAGCAATCATCCAAAAGCCTCCAAAAGCATCATGTAAATTATTTCTCTCCCTTTGTCAATGCAAGCATCAAGATGATAAAAAGATGCAAAGAGGGGTGTGAGGGTAGAGTATAGATGCAAGCTTCTGAAACATGAGCAATTCCAATTACACTACAAACAAGCATTTGCCTTGAATATTGTCTAAAAGTACTGAATGAAACACTCAGATGAATACTATCTAAACAAAAGCATGAGCAAGCATTTTCAAATTTTAGCAAATAAAAGCATCACCACTCAGACTAGAATACTAGACATGGCAAGGCATAAGATGCAAAAGCTAATCAAATACTAACCAGATAAGCATATCCCACTACAAGGAGCTTGCCATGCAATTGATTCAAGCTTTTTGATTTTTTTCATTTTAGTGCTAGGGGTAATTTGCATGTCAACCTTATGCTAACCAACCAAGCTAAACCTAGGTTGAAACCATAAGAAGCTTAAAGCAATGATCTCGGCATACACTTCAATGTCCTAGTTCATACCAAAGTGCTATGGTAAGAAATCCAAAACAAATTAGTGCGACAAAGCAAACCCACCTGGATATTTTCAATTTCAGCATAAAACAACATGAATATCAATCATTTTCATTCATTTTTTTTAATTTTCAGCACAATATTTTTGATAAGATCAAGTTGCGTATTAGCATCCAAGTGAAAAGGACCTAGTTACCAGGTAAGTAAAAGATACCTAAAGCACTCAACCTATTCATGCTAGTTTCTTGACTAAGCAGTGATCATTTTCAAATTTTCACAAATAAAAGCCATGCTCATGACAAATATCATATGTAAACAAGCCAAGTGAAATCAATAGTATTAAAGACAATACTTCAAAGACATAACAAAGCATGCACTTGCAAAAGTAATTAATCGTATAACAGAAGCTCATGCAGTGCTACACAACTCCTCCTCAAAACATGCTAGCAGATCTCGAATGCTCAGTGTTGGGGTGAGTGAAAAATGTTTAGGAATCTAGCATTGTAAAACTCGAGAACCAGGTAAAGCAGTAGACTGATCATGCACATGGTATGAGTTATGATAAAAAGTGTGTGGTCTACCTCCAAAGAGCGAACCTGGAAAACGAATTGTGTGTCCAACAGGTATGAGTACAAAAAGTACTCAACAAGCCACCGCAAATGCAATAGTAATGCAAGGTAATAACAAAGGAAGGATAGTGGCTAATTTTGCGGGAAAGCATACTTGTAAAGCAGTTAATGTGATCCAGTTATTAATACAGAAACATAAACATGTATATGCATCATCTCCTAACTCGAGGGGTACAGTCAGCCCACCCTCGCTCAACAGTCCTTACATGTCAAATCAATCATGCACATTCATTATAAAGTAAACTAACTGTGGGATGTCATGCAAATCGCCCTTGACCGTGGGCTCGGCTTTTCGAAAAGATTTATGACTCTGATCAGAGGTGTACTACTGTACCCACAAGGCACGCACTCATCCCAAACACCAATGTGTAACGAGATGACCCATACCACGGGAACTCGTGCCAAAACCTCAGCATGAAATGCTCCAAGCGATAACCACCGGCTCTAGGTTTCGCCGGCGCACCGGGCCGCATCTCGGCTAACGTCGCACCCCCTCTTGCGCCACATCGGTACAAGCCACCCGCAGGTGCAGCTTGACCCATCTCCAAATGGTGGCCTCGGTTTGGAACACTCCATACCTTAGTTAGGACTTACCCATTAGACTTTTGGTTAGTACGGAAGTGTATTGCAACGGATCCCACAGACCGATCCTTATAGTGCCTCGGGTGCTACCGACCAATGCCCTAGCTTGCACCCGGAACCCACCATGCATACACTCACAACCAAAACTCTATCACCAACAGAATTCCAAAGATAAGGATAACGGGGGATCATATAGTAGAACCAAGTTACTACGACTCATTTTTAATCCTATAGCAATCGTGTCGATACATTGGACACTAGCTACTAGTACTAATCAAATGGTGACAAGGAGTTTAGGCTAGATAGCATGGCTTGGGTTGCACTTCAAGGTCGGGGGATCCTAATAAATATATTGTAAGGGTTCCATTTGACTAATGCATGTATATCCTATCTGTTTTAGCGATAGTTTAATAAAACATGGGTTCAACATGCTCAAAAGAGTGGTTTGGTGACTTGCCTTGCTCAGCGAAAGGCGACGGGGGAACCTCTGGGTAATATTCCGGCTCTTCGGTGGCGTCTTAGTCTTTTCGACAGAAATAATAAACATAACATTCAATAAACATTCCAAAATCACACAATAAGCATATAGGTTTTGGTTTGTTTGAACCAAGGAAAATAAAGTTATTATCTTCCTGACATTTACCTTAAGAACATTTTAAAATGAATGTTAATGAAATAGTGGCCTTTCTAAAAGGGACAATAATGTAAACTAATGTATTTTAAATTTTCTAACTAATTTAAAATAAGAGGTTCAGTGTAAACCTAGTGGTTTTATTATACTAACATGAAAAGAATAAAAGATAAATTTTCTAAAATTGAAATGAATCAATTTGTAATTTACCCTAAAGTGCATTTGAACAAATTATTAAGCAAAAATGAAATACTCAATATAAAGCTACTGTTTTTATTGCATTAACATGTAGAGAATAAAATTATAAATTTTTTGGAATTGAAACGATAATTTTTGGTGTTAAAATGCGCCAGATATGAATTTTATAAGTTTAAAACTATTTTTGGAAATTAATTTAAATCCAAATACAGGCGTCGGTCCACGGTGAACCAGATCCACCGTCAACCCTCGCACTGTGCGCGTGCGCCGGATCAAGATCCACCGTTGGATCGCGATCGAGTGGCTGCGGTTGAGGCGGGAGGGTTAAGTTGATGTGGACGGCCAGGATTAAAACATCGAACCGGTACGCGATGGATGGCCCAGATTCGTCACGGGATTTAAATATAAACGAACGGCTCAGATTATAACGTAACGCTTCACCGAGATCTAATGGATCCGATTAAACCGCATAGATGATTTAATCGCCACCGTCGGATCCAGATCGCACGGTCACGATTGAATCCGACACGGCACGGGTACTCGACCCGTGCTGGTCGTCTTCTCAGGCGACGGCGAGCGGGCCAGGGGCCACGACGAGCGACGGCGGCCCAAGCTACGCCTAGAAACGGAAAGATGACGTTAAGGGGAACACGAGGGTACCGTTGCTGTGGTCCGAGGTCGACGGGACGTGGCCGGCGATGAGCGTAGACAGCGGAGGTGTTCGAGTTCCTCGTCGGCGATGGCGTTCCGGCGGGTTTCATCGGTGACGGGTGGAGTCGGGCGGTCGGGCGTGCGCGCGCGAAGAGAGAGGGGGTCACTAACGGGTGGGGTCCGTTTGTCAGTACGGGAACGTGGAGTGGGCGGGCTGGGCCGGCCGGTGGAGGGGGGAGGGGGAAAGGGCCCGTTACTGTTTAAAATGTTTTCCGAATAAATTTAATTGCTGAAATTGATGTAAAATATTAGGGCTACTTCCAAGGGTGATAAAAATTTGTAAAAATTCTCAAAAATATATCTTGGCCTTGGGGTCATATACAAAATTTTCTAACCTCTGGTTTGGTCATTTCACCTAGGTTCTAGTTCAAATAAGCTAAGAAGGGCATTAAAGGTATTTCAAATTAAATAATTCCAGAAAAATATAATAAATGGTATTTTATTTCTCTGAAAATTTGGGGTGTTAGAGCATATTGTGACGCCCCGATTTAACAAATCGGAACATTATTGAATTTCCAAAGAAAAATAATAATACAAGAGGTCCATCATGCAACACGTACATATGAGCAATCATCCGTGGTACGCAGACCACATTATTACAAAAGAGTAAAATTAAAAATAAGTAAATAAAAGCATGACGAACGCCCTCTTCAGGATCTTCTCTTGACTAGGTCACTACTCCAGACCATCCTCGTAGTAGGCATCCTCTGTATTGTGTGTCCAACGGGTATGAGTACAAAAAGTTCGAACAAACCAAACCAAAACCTATATGCTTATTGTGTGATTTTGGAATGTTTATTGAATGTTATGTTTATTATTTCTGTCGAAAAGACTACAACGCCACCGAAGATCCAGAATATTACCTGGAGGTTCCCCCGTCGCCTTTCGCTGAGCAAGGCAAGTCACCAAACCACTCTTTTCAGCATGTTGAACCCATGTTTTATTAAACTATCGCTAAAACACATAGGATATACATGCATTAGTAAAATGGAACCCTTACAATATATTTATTAGGATCCCCCGACCTTGAAGTGCAACCCAAGCCATGCTATCTAGCCTAAACTCCTTGTCACCATATGATTAGTACTAGTAGCTAGTGTCCAATGTATCGACACGATTGCTATAGGATTAAAAATGAGTCGTAGTAACTTGGTTCTACTATATGATCCCCCGTTATCCTTATCTTTGGAATTCTGTTGGTGATAGAATTTTGGTTGTGAGTGTATGCATGGTGGGTTCCGAGTGCAAGCTAGGGCATTGGTCGGTAGCACCCGAGGCACTATAAGGACTGGTCTGCGGGATCCGTTGCAATACACTTCCGTACTAACCACAAGTCTAATGGGTAAGTCCTAACTAAGGTATGGAGTGTTCCAAACCGAGGCCACCATTTGGAGATGGGTCAAGCTGCACCTGCGGGTGGCTTGTACCGACGTGGCGCAAAAGGGGGTGCGATGTTAGCCGGGATGCGGCCTGGCGCGCCGGTGAAACCTAGAGTGGGTGGTTATCGCTTGGAGCATTTCATGCTGAGGTTTTGGCACGAGTTCCCGTGGTATGGGTCATCTCGTTACACTTTAGTGTTTGGGATGAGTACGTGCCTTGTGGGTACAGTAGTACACCTCTGATCAGAGTCATAAATCTTTTCGAAAAGCCGAGCCCACGGTCAAGGGCGGGTTGCGTGACATCCCACAGTTAGTTTACTTTATAATGAATGTGCATGATTGATTTGACATGTAAGGACTGTTGAGCGAGGGTGGGCTGACTGTACCCCTCGAGTTAGGAGATGATGCATATACATGTTTATGTTTCTGTATTAATAACTGGATCACATTAACTGCTTTACAAGTATGCTTTCCCGCAAAATTAGCCACTATCCTTCATTTGTTATTACCTTGCATTACTATTGCATTTGCGGTGGCTTGTTGAGTACTTTTTGTACTCATACCCGTTGGACACACAATTCAGAGGATGCCTACTACGAGGATGGTCTGGAGTAGCAACCCAGTCAAGAAAAAGATCCTAAAGAGGGCGTTCGTCATGCTTTTATTTACTTATTTTTAATTTTACTCTTTTGTAATAATGTGGTCTGCGTACCACGAATGATTGCTCGTATGTACGTGTCGCGTGATGAACCTCTTGTATTATTGTTTTTCTTTGAAAATTCAATAATGTTCTGATTTGTTAAATCGGGGCGTCACAAAAACCCAACCAAATGACCCACCCGATGACAGTAAGAGCAGTGATATACTCTCTTGGATGTGTGGGCATAGGTCTCAGGCGCAAATCTCACAGTCTACTTGAGTTTTTGCTGAGGAGTTTCTTTTGGTGGACAAAGGGCTTTATTAGTAGGTTGAGTATGATTCTCAGCTTTTTGTGTAGTGTCTAACTAGCCTCTTTCTTTCTCAAGGGTAGTGGGTGGAGTGAACACTGTTTCGCTCGGAGTGTTTGGAGTGGTTCTCTCATAGCCCAACCCTAGAGCTAACCCTGCCCTGTCAACACACAATTTTGTTTTAGCCAAAAGAAAATACACCCTACCCTTCCCTTCAGTGCATTTTTCAACTACGGAGAGAAGATAATCATTTTCACATTTTAATTTTTCAACTTGCTCTCTAGCAAAGCTAAGTTGGTCCTTAAGGGTGATGAAGGTGGGACACGCTGGCTGCACATCCTTAGAACACTCAGCACTCTCCAATCTAGCCTTAAGTTCATCAACATGCCTATCTCTCAAATTAATGCTTTCAACAAGTAAAGGACAGTTCATGCATTCATTGATAACAACAAGACTAGATTCCACCTTCAAAAGCTACTTTTGAGTACTTTCAAGTTGTTCAATAACTTGAGCATGAGTAGTACGCAACTGAGCAAGTTCATTCATGACAACAATACATGACTCACATTTGGCATCATCAGACTTAGATTTCAAAATTGCAAGTTCAGTGGAAATAGTTTCAAGTCTGAATTTTAGTTCTTTTTGTTCTTTAGTAGCAAGTTTAAGTAATCTATCCTGAGAACAGACAACATCATGTGATTCATCATTTTGAACAAGAAGATCATCACGTGATAGATATACCTCAGAAGTGTCGAGCCCGTTGCTGCTATGGTTGCCATCGACCATGAAGCAAAGGCCGGTGAAGTCCATTCTCTTCTTCTTCTTTTCTCCTTCCTTGGTAGGCTCTTCTTCATCGGATCTTGGCTCCTCACTTGATGTACTGTCGATGTCACTGAGGATGGCTACAAATGCTATGGCTACTCTCTTGGCCACTTTGCCGCGCTTCCCCTTAAAGAAGGGTTTCTTGTTCCACTTCTGGTATTTGTGCTCATTTTCATTTTTTCATTTTAGTTAGGGCAATTCGCTTTTATGTGAGAAGTATCTCCACATTCAAAACAACCCCGAGACCCTCCTTTCCTTTGATCTCGTCTATTATTATAGAAGCGTGTGAACTTCTTGATAATGAGAGCTAGCTCCTCATCATCTAGAGTGTTCACCTGTTCTTTTGTGACAGAGACTAGAGAGGACAAGTCAAAACCACCAGAATAAGCGCAAACTCCAGAATCACCAGAAAGACTCCCTCCAGATGAGGTACCACTGCCAGGACTGGAAACTAAAGCAATAAAAGGCAACAAAGAGTTTCAAAATCCTAGACGAGACGCCTTGGCAATCTCAGTGGACTTAAGCTTACTAAAGAGTTCGTCGCAAGTCAGAGTGTCAAAGCTCGTCGACTCTTCAATACTCGAGATCTTCACCTCCCATATTCTACGATCAAGAGCATAGAGAAGTTTGATCGCCCTATCATGGTCTGAATAAGCTAAAGTCCCAGTGGAGCACAAATTGCTCACAATCCCATCAAATCGAGCAAACATGGCATCTACAGATTCACTAGGGCCTTGCACAAATATTTGGTATTCTTGGTTATATGTGCTTTGCCTTTTAGCATTAATTTGTGAAGTTCCCTCATGAAAGTTTTCAAAATAGACCAAATCTCATGTGCAGTTCGTAGGTGCTGAACCCTGTCAAACTCATTGTGACTCAGACTGATGAACAGTATGTTTCTTGCTTTGCTATTACAGACGTACTGTAATTTCTCAGTCTCTAGGGTGTGAGTTTTAGGGATAACATATTGGGAATCAATAATGTCCCAAATAGCACTTCCATGGCTTAGTAGATAAGCCTCCATGCGCACCTTCCAATAAGCAAAATCGCAACCATCGAATATCGGAATCTTAGTGTTACTTTCCATGTCGCCAAAAAAAAGGATTACAAACCGGTTAAGGTCAACTGGTGATCTAACTGGCTCTGATACCAATTATGGGATCGGAATGGTGACTAGAGCGGGGTGAATAGGCGCCTCGACAAATTCTTGCGAATATGATGGCATTTTCAAATCACCCAACGCACCTCTAAATGAACAAGCGGAAGCATATGTAGTAAAGACTCCGATAAAAACAGATGCTATCACCCTCCTATCTGATATTATGTCAAATGATAGATTGAGGGATCACCAACACTGAAACTTTTTCTGTTCTATACAAAAGACTCACATAAAAAAATAATTTCAGAATGGGCTTGGTGGAACATGTGCTCAGCACTACATGTAGGTGTTAATGGTGAAAAGCATCACTGCATACGACAGCACATGATCGACAAGCTGGGAAAGAAAAAGAAGAGAGAAAATGTTTCTAGATTCAACTTTCAGCCTTCAAGATTTTCAGCAAATGACCACCTTCCAGAATTTTTATAGCATATAGATGGGCCAAAAATTATATGTAGCTGTGTTCAGAACCTTTTACAAACTTCAAACATGGAACCCTTGTAACTTGGAAAACAAGAGTTATGTAGAACTCAGGTCCAAAAATAGAACCAAAACCAATCAAAAATCGCCTCAAAAATTGAATCCAGACTGAAAACACAACACAACTTAGCAGAAATCAGCAGTTTTTAGAACTTTTTAGGCACTTTGTTGGACAAGAAAATATATGCAGAAATGGTCAAAGCCTTTTGCAAATTTCAAACATAGAACACTTGAAACTTGGACAACAAGAGTTATGTAGAACTCAGGTCTAAAAACAGAACCAAAACAGATCAAAACTTGCCTCAAAGATTGAATCCAGACTGAAGACATAATCAGCCGAAATTAGGTTTCCATAACTGTTTAGGCACGTTGTTGGACAGAAAAATATATGCAGCAGTGGTCAAAAACTTTTGCAAACTTCAAAAATAGAACCCTGGAAACTTGTACAACAAAAGTCGTGAAGAACTCATGTCCAAAAACATCATTAAAACAGTTCAAAACTCAGCTCCAAAAGTGAATCTGAAAAGGATGAATAGTACCTGGAAGCTCCTAGTTGTTGTTTTTGCTTGATCCGAATGATGAACACTAAGCACGAAATTAAGAACAGCAAAAAGGTTAGAACAAAATAGAAATTGTGGTTGGTAGCCTCCAAAATATTCAGCTGAAAGAGTCTAATAACAGTCACACAAGTCCCACAAACTCTAGGCCTTTGGGTCCTTTATATAGGCAAGCCCACAAAGAAAAAACCCAAAATGCCCCTAGGATTTAATTACAAATTAATACTTAAAACTAATTAAACCTGAAATACCCTTTGGTATTTTTCCGAATTAAAATTCCGAAAAATACATAAAGAATATACCTATTTTATTACAACACTTAAACCTATACTTTTAATATTTTTTCAGAATTTTGATAATTCCAAAAATACTAAAAGTTTACACTTAATATAAATTACTAAACGAAAATAAACTCCTAATTATTGGAATTTAAAAACATTTAGAGATGAGACGGTTTTCAGCAAAAACCGACAAAGCCTCCTCGATCGTCGACATGTGACGCCAATCCACGAACTCGACCGCTAGCAAGTCTCTCCCGCTCTCGATCCCCTCGAGCCGTCTGATCACTTGTACTGGTCTCCCTTTCGCTGACTTGACCATCACGTTGTCTCGACCATCCGTTCGTCCATGTCTTGCACTATCTCCTCGTGGACTCCTGAGATCATCTCCAACTTCACCTAGCATCCTTGATCCTCTGGCATCGAGCTCCCTGCTCGACCCTTGATCACCCACCGCTGACAGTTAGTTAGCATCTCCACCCTGCACACAAGAGACAAGCCAAAACACGAAACGTGACGCACACCGATCCCCTCGGCATCCACTCTCCATAACCACACATCGATCCCATCGATGCAATCAATCCATCACTCACTCATTCACCAGATCGCTCAACCTTGTCAATCACTCATCATAAAGAAAGAAACCATAGTGCGATCTCTCTTGGTTTCACAAAGACACGATAAGAGTGACCATGCAAGGAATAGCCCAAAAAGATTCCATCAGATGCACGTGACTCAAACTTATCTAAGTTACCTCGCTTTAGGATGAAACACCGACATCCAAATACTCTTAAGTGAGTAACCTCAGGCTTCCTCCCAAAGCGAAGTTCATATGACATCAAATTCAACAAGGAGCGCAAAAAGATCCTGTTGGAGTTGTAGCATGTTGTACTCATGGCTTCAGCCCAAAATTTTCTAGGAGTCCTATGCTCGTTGAGCATTGTCCTAGCCATCTCCACAAGTGTGCGATTTTTTCTCTCAACAACACCGTTTTGTTGAGGGACCCTTGGAGCAGAAAACTGATGCTCAATGCCATGTTCAAGGCAAAAATCCGCAAAAAAACTATTCTTGAACTCGGTGTCGTTGTCACTTCGAATGGCTTTCATTGCACCAGGGAGTTCATTGAATAGCCTCAATGCTAAGCTCTGAAAGTGTATAAACACTCCATCCTTGCTTACAAGAAAGAAGATCCAAGAGTAACGAGAGTAGTCTTTGACAACAACAAGGACATACCATTTACCGCCTAAAGAACTAACCCGGGAAGGACCTACAATGTCCATATGAAGAAGCTCTCCAGGTCGCTCAGTCATCACCATGTTTATGGGCGAATAAGAGGCGACAACCATTTTTCCAAGACGAGAAGGAGCACGAACGAGGTCTCTATTAAATTTGAGCTTGGGCAATCCTCAGATAAGTCCTAGGGCACTCAATCGAGCAAGTAAATCAAAGCTCATGTGCCCTAGTCTCCTATGCTACATCCAAAGCTCAGAAGAAGGTTCAGCTAAAAGGCAATAAGAAGAACCAAATGATTTAGAGAAATCAACTCCAAACACTCTCCCAACTCTCAAAATTTTGCAAATAAGAACGCTAGAAGAATCAAGCACATGAGGGGTATCACGACCAAAGTGTACCTCAAAACCCTCATCAAGCAATTGAGAGACAGAAAGCAAGTTATACCCCAAATCCTCAACCAAATCAGCATTTGAGAGAGTGAAGTTTTCATTGATTCTAATCGTACCTTGGCCTTTCACTCTACTTCTTCGATTGTTTCTAAAAGTGATGTGTTCTCGTTGCTTGGTCAAGGTGAAGCTGGTGAACCACGATGACTTTCCGATCATATGGCGCGAACAACCAAAATCCATGATCCACTTGTTCTCCAGACTTCCATGCCTTCCCTACATAGAACAAGAAGATCTCGAGTACTCAGTGCTTGGGTTAGTAACAAAACGTTTAGGAATCCAACATTGAACAACTCGAGAGTTAGGAAAAATAGAAGACTATGTAGAATATGAATCATGATGAAAGAAAGGTCTACTTGCAAAGTGTCGAGGTCTCCTAAAATGACGTGGACCAAAACTACTAACATGTGGTCTAACACCATATGAAGCATGATGTAAACCACGATGGGTATAGTTACTCATATAATCATGAGGAGCCTCAAAATCAGAATAAGAACGATAATAATACTCATGCAAATCAAAAGATGGATAATACAAGTCATGAAAGTTCATAGCATGAGCACAACGTTCATCCTTGATACGTCGATAACAAAACTCAATCAAATGACCTACACGATGACAATAAGAGGAATGATAAACTTTCTTGTGAGTAGGTAAAAAAGTTTTTCTGGGTTTTTTCTTGGAGTCTGTATTTGGTGGTGGAATGATTATCTTTGTAAGTTGGATAGGATTCTTGACTTTTTGAGTGGTGTCTAACTGGACTCTCTCTTTCTCAAGGGTAGTAGGTGGAGTGAACACAATTTTGCTTGGGGTATTAGGTGTAGTTCTCTCATAACCCAACCCTAGAGCTAACCCTACACTGTCAGCACACTTTTTTGTTTTATTCAAAAGCAAGTCCATTTTACCCTTCCCTTTGGTACACTTATCCACCATGGAAAGAAAATAATCATTCTCACACTTAAGTTTTTCAACTTGCTCTCTAGAAAAGTTGAGTTGGTCCTTAAGGATGATGCAGGTGGAACATGTTGGCTGCACATCCTTAGAACACTTAGCACTCTCCAATCTAGCCTTAAGTTCATCAACATGCTTATCTCTCAAATTAATGCTTTCAACAAGTAAAGAACAATTCATGCATTCATTGATGACACAAGGACTAGACTCCACCTCCAAACGTTGTTTCTGAACATTTTTAAGTTTTTCAAGATTTTGAGCATGAATCAGACGCAACTGAGCAAGTTCGTTCATGACAACAATACAAGACTCACATTCAACAATTTCAGACTTACACTTCAGCAAGACAAGTTCAGTAGAAAGAGATTCAATTTTGAATTTTAGTTCCTTTTGTTCTTTAGCAGCAAGTTTAAGTAGTCTATCTTGTGAAATGATAGCATCATATAATTCATCGTTTTGAACAAGAAGCTGGTAACGAGATAGACTAACCTCAGCTGAGTCTAGCTCATAGTTGCTATGCTTGTCATCGGCCATGAAGTAGAGGCTGGTGAAGTCTATTGTCTTCTCCTTCTTTTCTTCATTCTTGGACGGTTCTTCTTCATCGGAGCTTGGCTCCTCACTTGAAGTGTTGTTGATGTCGCTAAGAGCGGCCACAAAAACTCTAGCTACTCTTTTTGCCACTTTTCCACGCTTGCCTTTGAAGAAGGATTTTTTTGTCTCTTTTCTGGTGTTTGTGTTCATGTTCATTCTTTGCTTTCAGTTTTAGGCAATTAACTTTGATATGATTAAGATCTCCACATTCAAAACATCCTCGAGAGCCTCCTTTCCTTTGATCCCTTCTATCATTATAGAATCGGGTGAACTTTTTTACTATTAGAGCATGCTCCTCATCGTCCAATGTGTCCACCTGTTCTTTAGTTATAGAGACCAAAGAAGACGAGGCAAAACCTCCAAAAAAAGCACAAACTCTAGAAAGATTACCTCCAGATGAGGTGCCACTGCTAGAACCGGAAACTAGTGCCATGGATTGTGGCAAAGAGTTCCCAATTCCAGAACGAGATGCCTTGGAAATCTCGGTGGACTTAAGTTTAATGAAAAGTTCATCGCAAGTCAAAGTGTCAAAGCTCATCGACTCTTCAATACTAGAGATCTTCACCTCCCATATGCTACGATCAAGAGCATAGAGAAGTTTGATCGCCCTATCATGATCTGAATAAGCTAAAGTCCCAGTGGAGCGCAAGTTGCTCAAAATTCCATCAAATCGAGCAAACATGGCATCTACAGATTCACCGGGGCCTTGCACAAACATTTGATATTCTTGATTATATGTGCTTTGCCTCCTAGCCTTAATCTGAGTAGTGCCCTCATGAAAGGTTTTCAAAGTATTCCAAATCTCTCGTGCAGTTCGTAGGTGCTTGACCCTATCAAACTCATTGCGACTCAGACTGATGAATAGTATGTTTCTTGCTTTGCTATTACAATCGTATTGTAACTTCTCAGTCTCTGAGGTGCAAAGCATATGGGAGGTGAAGATCTCTAGTATTGAAAAGTCGGTGAGCTTTGACACTCTGACTTGTGACGAACTCTTTAGTAAGCTTAAGTCCACCGTGATTAGGGATGGCAATCGGGTATGACGGGTACGGGTAGTGCATACCCATACCCGTACCCGTTTACCCGACGGGTAAAAACCCGTACCCATACCCGTTACCCGCGGGCACTGTATACCACGGGTATACCCGTTTACCCGTGAAAAAAATTGAACAAAAGAGAGAATGAATCAACGAGGAGGTCGGCTGGACAGTGCGCGCAGCGGCACTCATAGCGCACGAGGGCGTGCGCGGCCATGCGGGCCAACTCAGGCGCGGGGCTGCAGGAGCGCAATGATGCTCGGAAGCGCACGAGACGTGAGCTTGCGGTTGCGCTGGTGCGGAAGTGCAGCAGCGCTCAGAAGTGCACGGGGGCACGGGCTCATGGTGCTCAGAAGCGCACGGGGGCGCAGGCTCACGGCAGCATGCCAGAGAGGAGTGGCGCGGGAAAGGAGTAGAGGGAGGAGACAAGGAATATTGGAGTAAGCGGCGGCCGGTGAGGGAGAAGGAAGGAGAGAAGAGGGATGGGTGGTTTTAGGGTTTCAAATTTATTTTTTATAATGGGGATAATCGGGTAAATGGGTATGGGTAGTCGATACCCATATCCATACCCGTTTACCCGTCGGGTATGAAATTAAGAACAAACCCAAACCTAATGGGGTTTTTACCCACGGGTAAACGGGTAATCGGGCATGATTGCCATCCCTAACCATGATTGCCAAGGTGTCTCGTCTAGGAGTCGGAAACTCTTTGTTGCCTATTATTGCTTTAGTTTCCGGTCCTGATAATGGTACCTCATCTGGAGGTAAATTTTCTGGTGTTTCTACAGTTTGTGCTTATTCTGGTGCTTTTGACTTGTCCTTCCTTGTCTCTGTCACAAAAGAACAAGTGAACACTCTAGATGATGAGGAGCTAGCTCTCATTGTTAAGAAGTTCACTCGCTTTTACAATGATAGAAGAGACCAAAGGAGAGGAGGGTCACAGCCTCACAGGGTTGTTTTGAATGTGGAGATCTTTCTCATATAAAAGCAAATTGCCCTAAGTTAAGAATAAAAAATGAAAATGAGCACAAGCACCAAAAATGGAAAAAGAAACATTACTTCAAAGGGAAGCGAGGAAAAGTGGCTAAACAAGTAGATACAGATTTTGTGGCCGCGCTCAGCGACATAGACAGTATATCAAGCGAGGAGCCAAGCTCGGAGGAAGAGGAGCCTCCCAAGAAAGAGAAGAAGGATAAGAAAGAGAATAAGACAATGGACCTCACCGACCTTTGCTTCATGGTCAACGACATCGATAGCAGCGACGAGCTTGACACGCCTGAGGTATATCTATCCCATGATCAACTTCTTGTTCAAAATGATGAATTGCATGATGCTGTTTGTTGTCAGGATAGATTACTTAAACTTGTTGCTAAAGAACAAAAAGAACTAAAACTCAGACTTGAAACTATTTCCACTGAACTTGCAATTTTGAAATCTAAGTCTGATGATGCCGTATGTGAGTCATGTCTTATTGTCATGGATGAACTTGCTCATCTACGTTTTACACATGCTCAAACTGTTGAAAAACTTGAATTAACTGAAAAAGCATCTTTTGGTGGTGGAGTCTAGTCCTGCGGTCATCAACGAATGCATGAATTGTCCTTTACTTGTTAAAAGCATTAATTTGAGAGATAGGCATGTTGATGAACTTAAGATTAGAGAGTGATGAGTATTCTAAGGATGTGCAGCCGGTGTGTCCTACCTGCATCACCCTTAAGGACCAACTCAGTTTTGCTAGAGAGCAAGTGGAAAAATTGAAATATGAGAATGATTACCTTCTCTCCATGGTGGAAAAATGCACTGTAGGAAGGGGTAGGATGGATCAACTTTTGGCTAAAACCAAAATGTGTGCTGATAGGGCAAGGTTAGCTCTCGGGTTGGGATATGAGAGAACTACTCCAAACACTTTGAGTGAAACTGTCTTCACTCCTCCCACTACCCTTGAGAAAGAGAGAGCACAGTTAGACACCGATCAAAAAGCCAAGAATCCTACTCAACCTACAAAGAAAGCTCTTCGTTTACCAGATGAACCTTTTCAGCAAAAACCCAAGAAGACTGTGAGATTTGCGCCTGAGACCCATGCTCACACACCCAAGAGAGTGTATCACTGCTCCTATTATTATCGGGTGGGTCACTTGGTTAGGTTTTGCTTTCGTCGTATCAGGGATGAACGACGTTCTTTTGCGATGGACTTTTAGGACATGTATTACCCATCTTTAGGTATGCATGAGTCTGCTTTTCGTTCTTATCCTAATTCTGAGGCCCCACATGGTTTTATGAGTGATTATGCCCCTCGTGGTGTACATCATGTTTCATATGGTGATAGACCACATGTAAGAGGCTTTGATGCTCGACAGGTTGGGAGACTTCATCGTTTTCCAGGTTCGCGCTTTGTAGGTAGACCACACACTTTTTATCATGGTTCTTATCATGTGTATGATCAGTCTACTACTTTACTTGTTTCTCGAGTTTTGCGATACTGGATTCCAAAACAGTTTTTCACTCACCCTCTCACTGAGCATCCGAGATCTTCTAGCATGTTTTGAGGGGGAGTTGTGTAGCATTGCATGAGCTTCTGTTATATGATCAATTGCTTTTACATATAAATGCTTTGCTATGCCTTTGAACTATTGCCTTTAATACTATTGACTATAGTTGGCATGTTTACTTCTGATAATTGTCATGAGCATGGCTTTTATTTGTGAAAATTTGAAATTGATCACTTCTTAGTCTAGAAACTAGCATGAATAGGTTGATTGCATTTGCTATCTTTTACACACCTGATAGCTAGGTCCTTTTCACTTAGATGCTAATACGCAACTTGATTTCATCAAAAATATTGTGCTGAAAATGAAAATGAGTGAAAATGAAAATGGAAAATGAATGAAAATGAAAATGGAAAATGAATGAAAATGAAAATGAAAATGAATGATATTCATGCTGTTGTGTGCTAAAATTGAAAAGATCCAGGTGGATTTGCTTTGTCGCACTATTTTGTTCTGGACTGCTTACCATGACACTTTGGTAAGAAATGAGACGTTATAGTGTATACCGAGATCAATGCTTTAAGCTTCCGATGGTCTTTTTCTTGACCTAGGCTTAGCTTGGTCAGTTAACATAAGGTTGACATGCAAATAACCCCTGGCACAAAAATGAAAAGTTAAAATTAATTGCATATCATGTTTGCTGAAGCCCCTTGCATTGGGATATGCTTATCTAGTTTGTGCTTGATTAGCTTTTGCATATCATGCCTTGCCATGTCTAGTATGCTAGTCTACGTGGTGATGCTTTTATTTGCTAAAGACTGAAAGTGCTTGCTCATGCCTCTTGTTTAGATGGTATTCATCTGAGTGTGTCATACGGTACTTTTAGACAGTTTTCAAAGAAAATGCTTGTTTGTACTGTAATTGTAGTTGCTCATGTTTTAGAAGCTCACATCTCTGCTTTACCCTCACTCCCCTCTTTGCATCGTTTTATCTCCTTGATGCTTGCATTGTCAAAGGGAGAGAAATAGTTTACATGATGCTTTTGGATTGCTTGGTTAAGGGGGAGTAATGGCTTTCATCATGCTTTGAGATGTTTTTGCCAAAATGCTTTGTTTTGCATGAGTTTTTTTCCCAAGAGGGAGATCTTTTACCAAGTGACATGTTTTCGCTCTTTTATGAGTTTTTATGGTCACTTGTGCGCTTAACTTGAATCCTTCATCATGTCTTTGCTTAGGGTTGTCAATACACTCATCAAGGGGGAGATTGTGAAACCAAGGGTGGTTTCTGTCTGGATGATGAGTGATTGACAAGGATGAGCGATCGAGTGAATGTGTTAGTGAAGGGTTGTGTGCATCGAAGGGTTCGATGTAAAATTGAGGATTGAGTGCCGAGGGTTTCGGTAGTGCGTCGCGTTCTTGTTTTGGCTTGTCTTGGATGTGCAGGGTGGAGAGGCTGACCAACTGTCGACGGCAAGTGATCGAGGGTCGAGCGGGGAGCTCGATGCCGAAGGATCAGGGAGGTCGGGCGAAGTTGGAGAAGATCTCAAGAGTGCACGAAGAGACCGATCAAGACTTGGATGGACGGGTGGTTGTGATTTGTGACGACCGGGTCTGTGAGAGGGAGGCCAGGGCAAGCATTTAGGCGGCTTGAGAGGATTGAGAGCGGAAGTGGCTTGCTGGCGCTCGAAGTCGCAAAGCGGTGTCATGAGTCGAAGAGTTGAGAGACTTTGTCGGTTTTTGCTGAAAACTGTCACATCTCTAGATTTGCTATTTTCAATAGTTAGGAGTCCTTTTGAGTGTTGAGTCAATGTGTAATAAATTAGATTTATTTTTTGTAAGAGTCTAGAGTAAATGTACTCCTTGAATATATTTTTTCGGTATTTCTTTAATTCTTAAAATATATTACAAGGAATAGTACCTTGATGTAATCTATTAAATCTAGAGGGTTCTTTTCAGAAATTTACCCCCATGGTTGGCCTATAAATAGAGGACCATATCCATGGGTAGGTGGATGCTCTTTTTGGCTGAACCATATAACAACTACATCAATTTTATTCAGTTATTTTAATCTTCCTGTGAGCCACTATTCTAGATCCGAAAATGCAACAGTAGCCAGCGAAGAACTTCAGTTCTGGGCGCAGGTTAGTTTTTGTGTCTGGATTCGATTTTTGTGAGAGTTTTCTGGTGATTTCAGTGTAGAACATGGGTTTGATACCTATGTAACATCTATTGTGGAAGATTTGAATGTTCCATTTTTGAAAGTTGCAACGAGTTTCTACAATTTCTTCATGATTATTTTGCTGATCAAAAGTGACATCATAGTTCTGAAAAAGAACTCTGTCTGAGAGCCTGTTCTTGAAAATTTTTTATTTCTCAGGCTGATGTAATAGAGAAAGTTCTTGAGGAACTTCTGACTCTTTTTATGTTCATGTTAATTTTCATCAGCTGCCTTTTGAATCAAAAAGGGATTACAAAAAGCACTTTTCAGCTGTTTTTCAACTACCCACTCTTCTAGAAACTTGGTTGATTCTTCTTAGGGAACATTGATTCAACTTGATTTTTATCCATGGCAGTGCTTCACTGAAAGATCAATCATCTTGTGGAATTCATCACTTTGATCCCTGCTGTGATCTGTTTCAGATTCGCTACAGATTTTTGTATCCAGTTCTGTTCTTCAGTTCTTCATACTGAACAAAACAGTTCTGGTTTGTATTTGTAGTTTGCTGAAGTTACCCTCTGATTTAACTCTGAAAATCATGTGTTCAGTTACTATTCCTGATCAAAGGTTTTTAGTTCTGCAGTTTATAAGTTGCTAATCTACTTGAAATAGACACTGAAAATATTCAGTTGCATTTTTACTGTTGAAACTTGCTAGTCTTCATGAGTAACAATTTGAGTGATATTTTCTGATTGTTTGGCTGAGACCATGTGTTCAGAAACATGAACTGAAGGTTTGATTTTATTTGATGATAAAAGAAGATTCTCACTACTGAGATTAAAGTGTTCTTTAGAAAAAATCAAGGTACCAATTCTGTTCAGTCTGCTCAATTTGTAAATCTGTGATTTGGTTCAGACTTTCTTTATGAATTATTGATTTGAAATTAAATTGAGTTCATCACTTGATCATGAGTAAAATTTGCTGCTGTGAATGATCTGTTTTGTTTAAAGTCACTGTCATCAATTGAGGTTGCTAATTGAATTGTTCTGAATCTGTTTTTAGTTCAAGTTCATATAGATATTCAGAAATCTATTTCAGTGTGAGTAGATGCTTGATGGAACTGTTCATCATTTAAATTTCATCAGAATATCAATTGAATTCAGTTTGAATATACAACAGTGTAGATGTCTATTTGAACTTGTTACTCTCTGAAATTTGAATTCAGAATCTGTGGTATCACTGTTCATAATCCAGATAGTTTTAGAAGTAGTTTTTTTTATCTGAGCTCTGATTAGATTTTTGGCCATACTGTCTACTGTCTAGTTCTTTTCAGAACATGTTTTATGTTCAGATTTGAGTTCAGTTGTGAAGATCTATGTTTGAAATTACACAACTCAGAAGTTCAATTCAAAAGTAGAGAAGTCAATGTTTATCTTCTAGATAGTTTTAGATCCTGTATTTTTAGTTGAGTACTGTTTGAACTGATCTGAAATTTTGTGTGAAGGTTCAGATTTTTTCAGAAGAGGTGTTCTCAAGTTTATTCTCTGATTAGTTCCATCTCTGTTTTGAAAAGTTCATTTCCATTAACAAGTGTAGTGAACTGAAGTGTTTTAGTTGACTGTAATGTTTCATATTTCCAATACTGAAATCTGTCTAATGTAGTCTGCACTGGTTTGAATCTGAATTGGTTTTGAAGTGATTCTCAGGTACTGTTACTTGACTAGATTAGTTCTGAATCTTCTCTCAAGCTCAACTAAAGTCAGGATTGATTGATTCAATGATTTGATTGAAATGAACCAATACTCTGAATTCTGTTTTCAGGTTTAGATATTATTATTCAGAACAGATTTATTCTCTGAAATTAAGGTTCAACTTTAGTTCTGAGTTTACCTGAAAATTTAGTACTGTTTCTGAATTCAGAATTGTTAATCTTGAATATGTTTTCTAGGCTAAATCAAATCTGTTCAATTCAAATCATATTCTGTTGAATCTCTAAAACTGATTGAATTTGTTGTCTAAATTGAATTGAACTAAATTCAGAACTAAAATCTGTTATGAAGTTGAAATTTGAATTATAAACTAATTTGAACATGTGCTTTTACTGTTCATCATCTAGATTGTTTCAGAAGTGTAGAGATTTTATTTGGAATTCAATTGTGACAAGCTGATTCATTATTACAAATCTGATTTGAACTTTTGTGTGAGTGCTTTGATCTTTGTCGACAATCAATCTCCGATATCTTTCTGTCGGCAAATCAATTGTCGATCTAGGCAGTGAACTTCGGAGCTTCAGCTTCCGACAGAATAGTTCAACCGACCAAACTCCGAACTAAGCTAAATTTTGATTTTCTAACTAGTGGTGCTTAAATATTGTACTGATTGGTTTAAATTTGAATCTAAGATTTTGGAGGTGCGTTGGGTGTTTTGAAAAGGCCATCTAATTCATGAAAATTAGTCGAGGTGCCTATTCACCCCCCTCTAGTCGCCATTCTGATCCCACAATTGGTATCAGAGCCGGTTAGATCACTAGTTGACCTTAACCGGTTTGTGATCCTTGTTTTGGCGACATGGAAAGAAACTCAAAAATTCCGATGTTTGATGGTCATGATTTTGCTTATTGGAAGGTGCGCATGGAGGCTTACCTTCTAAGCCAAGGAAGTGCTATTTATGACATCGTCGATTCCCAATATGTGATCCCTGAAACTCGAACCTCAGAGGCTGAAAAATCAAAGTATGATTGCAACAGCAAAGCGAGAAACATACTTTTTGCTAGCCTGAGTCGCAAAGAGTTTGATAGGGTCCAGCACCTACGAACTGCGTGTGAAATTTGGACCACTTTGAAAACTTTTCATGAGGGCACTACTCAGATTAAGGCTAGGAGGCAAAGGACTTATAATCAAGAATACCAAATGTTTGTGCAAGGCCCTGGCGAATCTGTAGATGCCATGTTTGCGCGTTTTGATGAAATTGTGAGTAATTTGCGCTCCACTGGGACTTTGGCTTACTCTGACCATGATAGGGAAATAAAACTTCTCTATGCTCTTGATCGTAGCATATGGGAGGTGAAGATCTCTAGTATTGAAGAGTCGGCGAGCTTTGACACTCTGACTTGCGACGAACTCTTTAGTAAGCTTGAGTCCACCGAGATTGCCAAGGCGACTCGTCCAGGAGTCAAACTCTTTGTTGCCTACTATTGCTTTAGTTTATGGTCCTAGCTGTGGTACCTCATCTGGAGGTAAATTGTCTGGTGTTTCTGGAGTTTGTGTTTATTCTAATGCTTTTGACCTGTCCTTCCTTATTTCTGTCACAAAAGAAAAAGTGAACACTCTAGATGATGATGAGCTAGCTCTCATTGTTAAGAAGTTCACTCGCTTTTACAATGATAGATGAGACCAAATGAGAGGAGGGTCACAGGGTTGTTTTGAATGTGGAGATCTTATTCTGAGCCAGATTACTATTTTTCATTAATTAAGTGATTTTCTAGGATTTAAATTGAAATACGTGAAATCTGAACTACAAGTGCCTGAAATAAGTATACAAAATTTATTGAAAAATCATATTCATGTTTTTGAATCCATTTTTAGATATTATACAAGATATTTAAAGACTTTATTAAAAGTATAGGTTATGACACTCGATTGGCAACATAGAACTTTATAGTTCTTCAATTCTCAAAATATCAAGTGAAATATAAAAAATACGAGACTTGGCATGGTGTTATGATATGAGACGTACATCATGTGATAAAAAATTAAAAATGTTTCGAGAAACTTTCCAATTAGTATGTTAAGAAACACGAGGTTCTCCAACCACGAATTAGGTCTAGAGAACGATTGAGGAGGGTTTCATAACAAATCGATAGTTAAATCCTCGTTTGAATGTGACACTTTTTTTACAACCACAATACTACATAACTTATCTAATTTAAGATTTGATATTTTTCTAAGCCAGATTACTATTTTTCATTAATTAAGTGATTTTCTAGGATTTAAATTGAAATACGTGAAATCTGAACTACAAGTGCGTGAAATAAGTATACAAAATTTATTGAAAATAATATTCATGTTTTTTAGTACATTTTTAGTTATTGTACAATAAATTTAAAGACATTATTAAAAATGTAGGTTACGACACTCGATCGGCAACATGGATCTTTATAGTTCTTCAATTCTCAAAAAATCAAGTGAACTCTAAAAAAGACGAGACTTGGCATGGTGTTATTATTTAATATGTACATCATGTGATAAAAAATTAAAAATGTTTCGAGAAATTTTCCAACTAGGATCTTAAGAAACACGAGATTCTATGAGCACGAATTAGGTTTAGAGAAGGATTGAGGAGGGTTTTATAGCAAATCGATAGTTAAATCCTCGTTTGAACATGAAACTTTTTTACAACCACGATACAACATAACATATCTAATTTAAAATTTGATATTTTTTTGAGCCAAATTACTGTTTTTCATTAATTAAGTGATTTTCTAGGATTTAAATTAAAATACGTGAAATCTGCACTACAAGTGCCTGAAATAAGTATACAAAATTTATTGAAAAATCATATTCATGTTTTGAGTCCATTTTTAGTTATTGTACAATAAATTTAAAGAATTTATTAAAAATGTAGGTTACGATACTCGATCGACAACATGGATCTTTATAGTTCTTCAATTCTCAAAAAATCAAGTAAACTCTAAAAAAGACGAGACTTGGCATGGTGTTATGATATGAGACGTACATCATGTGATAAAAAATTAAAAATGTTTCGAGAAATTTACCAATTAGGATGTTAAGAAACACGAGATTCTCCTAGCACGAATTACGTTTAGAGAAGGATTGATGAAGGTTTCATAGCAAATCGATAGTTAAATCCTCGTTTGAATATGAAACTTTTTTTACAACCACAATACAACATAACTTATCTAATTGATAATTTGATATTTTTTCGAGCCAGATGACTGTTTTTCATTCATTAAGTGATTTTCTAGGGTTTAAATTGAAATACGTGAAATCTGAACTACAAGTGCCTGAAATAAGTATACAAAATTTATTGAAAAATCATATTCATTATTTTGAGTCCATTTTTAATTATTGTACAATAAATATAAATACTTTATTAAAAATGTAGGTTACGATACTCGATCGGCAACATGGATCTTTATAGTTCTTCAATTCTCAAAAAATCAAGTGAACTCTAAAAAAGACGAGACTTGGCATGGTGTTATGATATGATACGTACATCATGTGATAAAAAATTAAAAATGTTTCGAGAAACATTCCAATTAGGATGTTAAGAAACACGAGATTCTCCTAGCACGAATTAGGTTTTGAGAAGAATTGATGAGGGTTAGAAACACGAGATTTTGTGAGCACGAATTTGGTTTAGAGAAGGATTGAGGAAGGTTTCATAGCAAATCGATAGTTAAATCCTCGTTTGAACTTGAAACTTTTTTACAACCACAATACAACATAAATTATCTAATTTAAAAGTTTGATATTTTTCTGAGCCAGATTACTGTTTTTCATTAATTAAGTGATTTTCTAGGATTTAAATTGAAATACGAGAAATCTGAACTACAAGTGCCTGAAACAAGTATAGAAAATTTATTGAAAAATCATATTCATGTTTTTAGTCCATTTTTAGTTATTGTACAATAAATTCAAAGACTTTATTAAAAATATAGGTTACAACACTCCGATCTGCAACATGGATCTTTATAGTTCTTCAATTCTCAAAAAAAACAAGGGAACTATAAAAAAGACGAGACTTGGCATGGTGTTATGATATGAGACGTACATCATGTGATGAAAAATTAAAAATGTTTCGCGAAACTTTCTAACTAGGATGTTAAGAAACACGAGATTCTCCTAGCACGAATTAGGTTTAAAGAAGGATTGATGAGGGTTTCATAGCAAATCGATAGTTACATCATCGTTTGAACATGAAACTTTTTTTACAACCACAATACAACATAAATTATCTAATTAAAAATTTTGATATTTTTCTGAGCCAGATTACTGTTTTTCATTAATTAAGTGATTTTCTAGGATTTAAATTGAAATACGAGAAATTTGAACTACAAGTGCCTGAAACAAGTATAGAAAATTTATTGAAAAATCGTATTCATGTTTTTAGTCCATTTTTAGTTATTGTACAATAAATTTAAAGACTTTATTAAAAATATAGGTTACAACACTCGATCGGCAATATGGATCTTTATAGTTCTTCAATTCTCAAAACAACAAGGGAACTATAAAATAGACGAGACTTGGCATGGTGTTATGATATGAGACGTACATCATGTGATGAAAAATTAAAAATGTTTCGCGAAACTTTCTAACTAGGATGTTAAGAAACACGAGATTCTCCTAGCACGAATTAGGTTTAAAGAAGGATTGATGAGGGTTTCATAGCAAATCGATAGTTACATCATCGTTTGAACATGAAACTTTTTTTACAACCACAATACAACATAACTTATCTAATTTATAATTTCCTATTTTTTCGAGTCAAATTACTGTTTTTCATTCATTAAGTGATTTTCTAGGATTTAAATTGAAATACGTGAAATCTGAACTACGAGTGCCTGAAATATGTATACACAATTTATTAAAAAATCATATTCATGATTTTGAGTCCATTTTTAATTATTGTAAAATAAATTTAGAGACTTTATTAAAAATGTATGTTACGACACTCGATCGGCAACATGGATCTTTATAGTTCTTCAATTCTCAAAAAACAAGTGAACTCTAAAAAAGACGAGACTTGGCATGGTGTTATGATATGAGACGTACATCATGTGATGAAAAATTAAAATGTTTCGAGAAATTTTCTAATTAGGATGTTAAGAAACACGAGATTCTCCTAGCACGAATTCAGTGATTTTCTAGGATTTAAATTGAAATACGAGAAATCTGAACTACAAGTGCCTGAAATAAATATACAAAATTTATTGAAAAATCATATTCACGTTTTTTAGTCCATTTTTAGTTATTGTACAATAAATTTAAAGACTTTATTAAAAATGTAGGTTACGACACTCGATCGGCAACATGGATCTTTATAGTTCTTCAATTCTAAAAAAATCAAGTGAACTCTAAAAAAGACGAGACTTGGCATTGTGTTATGATATCATACGTACATCATGTGATAAAAAATTAAAAATGTTTCGAGAAACTATCCAATTAGGATGTTAAGAAACACGAGATTCACCTAGCACGAATTAGGTTTAGAGAAGGATTGAGGAGGGTTTCATAGCAAATCGATACTTAAATCCTCGTTTGAACATGAAACTTTTTTTACAGCCACAATACTTCATAACTTATCTAATTTAAAATTTTGATATTTTTCGGAGCCAGATTACTATTTTTCATTCATTAAGTGATTTTCTAGGATTTAAATTGAAATACGTGAAAACTGAACTACAAATGCCTGAAATAAGTATACAAAATTTATTTAAAAATCATATTCATGTTTTTGAGTCCATTTTTAGTTATTTTACAATAAATTTAAAGACTTTATTAAAAATATAGGTTATGACACTCGATCGCCAACATGGATCTTTATAGTTCTCCAATTCTCAAAAAATCTAGTGAACTCTAAAAAAGACGAAACATGGCATGGTGTTATGATATGATACGTACATCATGTGATAAAAAATTAAAATATTTCGAGAAATTTTCCAACTAGGATGTTAAGAAACACAAGATTTTGTGAGCACGAATTTGGTTTAGAGAATGATTGAGGAAGGTTTCATAGCAAATCGATAGTTAAATCCTCGTTTGAACTTGAAACTTTTTTTACAACCACAATACAACATAAATTATCTAATTTAAAATTTTGATATTTTTCTGAGCCAGATTACTGTTTTTCATTAATTAAGTGATTTTCTAGGATTTAAATTGAAATATGAGAAATATGAACTACAAGTGCCCGAAATAAGTATACAAAATTTATTGAAAAACCATATTCATGTTTTTAGTCCATTTTTAGTTATTGTACAATAAATTTAAAGACTTTATTAAAAATATAGGTTACGACACTCGATCGGCAACATGGATCTTTATAGTTCTTCAATTCTCAAAAAAAACAAGTGAACTCTAAAAAAGACGAGACTTGGCATGGTGTTATGATATGAGACGTACATCATGTGATGAAAAATTTAAAATGTTTCGCGAAACTTTCTAACTAGGATGTTAAGAAATACGAGATTCTCCTAGCACGAATTAGGTTTAGAGAAGGATTGATGAGGGTTTCATAGCAAATCGATAGTTACATCCTCGTTTGAACATGAAACTTTTTTTACAACCACAATACAACATAACATATCTAATTTATAATTTCCTATTTTTTCGAGTCAAATTACTGTTTTTCTTTCATTAAGTGATTTTCTAGGATTTAAATTGAAATACGTGAAATCTGAACTACGAGTGCCTGAAATATGTATACAAAATTTATTAAAAGATCATATTCATGTTTTTGAGTCCATTTTTAGTTATTGTACAATAAATTTAAAGACTTTATTAAAAATGTAGGTTACGACACTCGATCGACAACATGGATCTTTATAGTTCTTTAATTCTTAAAAAAATCAATTGAACTCTAAAAAAGACGAGACTTGGCATGGTGTTATGATATGAGACGTACATCATGTGATGAAAATTAAAAATGTTTCGAGAAATTTTCTAATTAGGATGTTAAGAAACACGAGATTCTCCTAGCACGAATTCAGTGATT